>JABSTQ010010359.1:0-247740 GCA_013358835.2 Ixodes persulcatus | reverse complement strand
TGCACTCTCAACACCGAATCAAGCGGCAGGTTCAGGATCAGGCGGCATTATCCACTGACTGACTGGTGCGTCTCTTGCTCACTATCAAGAACCGAATCAAGCGGCAGCTTCAGGATCAGGCGGCATTATCGACGACTACTGTGCGTCTCTTGCTAACTCAAGAACCGAATCAAGCTGCAGGTTCAGGATCAGGCGGCATTATCGACGACTGACTGGTGCGTCTCTTGCTCACTCAAGAACCGAATCAAGCTGCAGGTTCAGGATCAGCGGCATTATCGCGACTGACTGGTACGTCTCTTGCTCACTCAACAACCGAATCAAGCGGCAGCTCAGGATCAGGCGGCATTATCGACGACTACGGTGCGTCTCTTGCTAACTCAGACCGAATCAGCTGCAGTTCAGGATACAGCGCGCATTATCGACGACTTGATGGTGCGTCTCTTTTGCTAACTTCAAGAACCGAATCAAGCTGGCAGGTTCAGGATCAGGCGGCATTATCGGCGACTGAACTGGTACGTTCTCTTGGCTCACTCAACAACCGAATCAAGCGGCAGGTTCAGGATCAGGGCGGCAATGATCCATGCACTGACTGTGTGTCTCTTGCTCACTCAAGAACCGAATCAAGCGGCATCCTTCAGGAGCAGGGCGCATTGTCGACGACTGACTGGTGCGTCCTCTTGCTCCACTCAAGAACAGAATCAAGTTGCAGGTTCAAGATCAGGCGGCATTATCGACGACTGACTGGTGCGTCTCTTGCTCAATCAAGAACCGAATCAAGCGGCAGGTTCAGGATCAGGCGGCATTATCGGCGACTGACTGCATGGTGCGTCTCTTGCTCACTCAAGAACTGAATCAAGCTGCAGGTTCAGATCAGGCGGCATTACCACGACTGACTGGTGCGTCTCTTGCTCACTCAAGAACAGAATCAAGTTGCAGGTTCAAGATCAGGCGGCATTATCGACGACTGACTGGTGCGTCTCTTGCTCAATCAAGAACCGAATCAAGCGGCAGGTTCAGGATCAGGCGGCATTATCGGCGACTGACTGCATGGTGCGTCTCTTGCTCACTCAAGAACTGAATCAAGCTGCAGGTTCAGGATCAGGCGGCATTATCCACGACTGGCTGGTGCGTCTCTTGCTCACTCAAGAACCGAATCAAGCGGCAGGTTCAGGATCAGGCGGCATTATCAACGACAGACTGGTGCGACTCTTGCTCACTCAGGAACCGAATCAAGCGGCAGGTTCAGGATCAGGCGGCATTATCGACGACTGACTGGTGCGTCTCTGCTCACTCAAGAACCGAATCAAGCTGCAGGTTCAGGATCAGGCGGCATTATCGACGACTGACTGGTGCGTCTCTTGCTCACTCAGAACCGAATCAAGCTGCAGGTTCAGGATCAGGCGGCATTATCGGCGACTGACTGGTGCGTCTCTTGCTCACCATCAACAACCGAATCAAGCGGCAGGTTCGGATCAGGCGGCATTATATCATGACTGACTGGTGTGTTCTTGCTCACTCAAGAACCGAATCAGCGGCAGTTCAGGATCAGCGGCATTGTCGACGACTGACTGGTGCGTCTCTTGCTCACTCAAGAACCGAATCAAGCGGCAGGTTCAGGATCAGGCGGCATTATCGACGACTGGCTGGTGCGTCTCTTGCTCACTCAAGAACCAAATCAAGCTGCAGGTTCAGGATCAGGCGGCATTATCGACGACTGACTGGTGCGTCTCTTGCTCACTCAAGAACCGAATCAAGCTGGCAGGTTCAGGATCAGGCGGCATTATCGACGACTGACTGGTGCGTCTCTTGCTCACTCAAGAACCGAATCAAGCTGCAGGTTCAGGATCAGGCGGCATTATCGGCGACTGACTGGTGCGTCTCTTGCTCACTCAACAACCGAATCAAGCGGCAGGTTCAGGATCAGGCGGCATTATTCATGACTGACTGGTGTGTCTCTTGCTCACTCAAGAACCGAATCAAGCGGCAGCTTCAGGATCAGGCGGCATTGTCGACGACTGACTGGTGCGTCTCTTGCTCACTCAAGAACAGAATCAAGCTGCAGGTTCAGGATCAGGCGGCATTATCGACGACTGACTGGTGCGTCTCTTGCTCACTCAAGAACCGAATCAAGCGGCAGGTTCAGGATCAGGCGGCATTATCCATGACTGACTGGTGTGTCTCTTGCTCACTCAAGAACCGAATCAAGCGGCAGCTTCAGGATCAGGCGGCATTGTCGACGACTGACTGGTGCGTTCTTGCTCACTCAGAACAGAATCAAGCTGCAGGTTCAGGATCAGGCGGCCATTATCGACGACTGGACTGGTGCGTCTCTGCTCAATCAAGAACCGAATCAAGCTGCAGGTTCAGGATTGGGCGGCATTATCGACGACTGACTGGTGGTCTCTTGCCACTCAGAACCGAATCAAGCTGCAGGTTCAGGATCAGGCGGCATTATCAGACGACTGACTGGTGCGTCTCTTGCTCACTCAAGACACGAATCAAGCTGAGGTTCAGGATCAGGCGGCATTGTCGACGACTGACTGGTGCGTCTCTGCTCACTCAAGAACCGAATCAAGCTGCAGGTTCAGGATCAGGCGGCATTATCGACGACTGACTGGTGCGTCTCTTGCTCACTCAAGAACCGAATCAAGCTGCAGGTTCAGGATTGGGCGGCATTATCGACGACTGGCTGGTGCGTCTCTTGCTCACTCAAGAACCAAATCAAGCGGCAGGTTCAGGATCAGGCGGCATTATCCACGACTGACTGGTGCGTCTCTTTCTCACACAAGAAAGGAATCAAGCAACAGTCGCATTTGTTCCTTGCTGGCGCAATATGCGACACCATGTCTGGTATGATAATAAAACCTGTTTTGTGAGATACATTGTAAATCTGTATTGTTTAATTCCAGCACCTAAAAATATGAAGTAAGCGTAGTATCAGAAAACTCTGAAGTAAGCAAGATTTCAGTCTGGTGAGTAAGAACATGTTAAAACTTAAACAAACGATGGCCATCTTGCATGATAGCAAGTGTCCATGTTAATGAGGTTCGTGTTACAAAATCGCATGAATATAATAAAGTAAAATGCGCGTGGGGGGAATAATGACAGTTTATTGCTTTTTGTAGCTTGTAATGTCGTTTTGTGAGCGCTGTGTGAAGGATTGTCCGGAAATCTTATCAATGGATGTTTTAAGTAGCGCTGAGCGCGTGCTTTGGGGAGAATGCGAGAAACAAGTTCGTACGGGAAGTGCATGAATAAACATATATGGCCTTTCGGGAACCCCACACAAGGTTCGGCGAGGCCAAAGCGAGGCGAAAATTGCGCGAGGACAGCATCCCCACGTTCACGTGAAGTGGAGGTGTATCCCGTTGAGGCGGCACACGTCGGGCTCAAGCATGTTTCGCCGAGGGCAAACACTGTCATCTATCGACTCAAGCACTGTGTTCAGCTCATGCAGCCTGTTTTTAATCGACCGGACGTTGGGACACCAAATGTGACGGCGGCGTTAGGCTGGGAGAGAGGAACTTTCACCCACGCTGTCCCCACAGATTACGCTTGACTACTGAGGCCGATTGTCCCGGCGCAGCGGGAACACGCATGCCGTAGGCTATGGTTCAGAAAGATACGGAGGTTTCGCCTCCGGCAAATGATAAAATTAACCGAACGACCTACCGACGAGTAAGTACAGGGTGTCACAAAAGAAAATTGACAGGGTTTTTATTTCCGCAAAAATAAACTAGGCATCGCCGAACGCTCATTCTCCGCCCAAAGGTAGCGCTAGAGGTCACAACCAGATGCCAAAGTTTCAGCCCGATCCGATAACTTAATCAAAAGTTATAAGTAATTTTCTGAAAATTTCAATGGGAAAATGGAGCCCATTTTCGCCCGTTTTCGGTTTCTGGTGCCATAGAGCCCCATGTATTCGAAAACTCCGTCGGCCGCCATTTTCCCATTGAAATTTTCAGAAAATCACTTATAACTTTTGATTAAGTTATCGGATCGGGCTGAAACTTTGCCATCTGGTTGTGACCTCTAGGGCTACCTTTGGGCGGAGATTGAGCGTTCGGCGATGCCTAGTTTATTTTTGCGGAAATAAAAACCCTGTAAATTTTCTTTTGTGACACCCTGTACATGCAAGGAAGGCTGTTAGTCCTAGCGGCAACCGAGGGGCGTACGAGGCTGACAGCGATACGGACGAAGCACACGCATATGGATCAGCAGTCGAGATTCCTTGAGTGTCGTAACTCTTCGTTCTGTGACAAGGAATTAGAGGAAAAACTCAGCAAGCAGCCGGAGCCGCCGCTTCGAGTTCTCGATAAGCAGACGAAAAACTCGCCTCCGCGTGAGGCGTCCTGGCGCACTGATACGTACGACGGAGCAAATATACCACGTAGTTTCAAACAGGCTCGTGATTGGACCCGGCGGCCTGTATCATTGGGCTTTAGTCCATCGTAGGATAAGACGGAGTAAAGAAGCAGACAGCGCCCATCTCAAACCATGGGGAGCCTTCGCAATTTAATGGCGGAGAGTGGTCGCAAGTGCCCCTGCGCTGCGGTTTCGCGTGGCAAGGACGAAACGAGGCGGAAAGACTGAGACCAACACCTCCTAGAAGCCGTAGCGCTCCGAGTCGTGAAGTCACAATGGCCGGAGAAGGGAGGCCACGTCGAAAAAAGGCGCCCTCTCTGGTTCTCTTTACCCCGGCCGCGTCGTCTGCTAACTCAGGTTACGCGGTTTGTTCGTGTGCATTTATCCGGCATTAATATACGTTGTAAATGCGTAGTCTAATATAATTTATTATATATATAATAAAAACGTAATATGCAACGCATTACCAAGGTTGAAAGTGCCAAATTTGTATTGTTGATTATCCCCGTAACCGCGGGACTACGTACACTCCTGACTCCCGCAGCTCCCCACACTTTTTCGAAAGAGCCGGCTCCGGTGTAGCATTTTCTTCCCTCACATGGGCTCCCGTTTCGGGCAAATTTACGCCGTGTGTGAGCTGCAGACTGTTTGAAAAGAAACGCTGAGACATTTCAGAAGAGAAGGGAACCGAAAACAATCAAGTCATCGCCGCAGGGAGCTCACACGAGCAAGACATGGGTCGACGACATTAAGCCTTTCGTCCCACACTGCTGGCGCTGCTCTCGTGTGTGGTTCTTTTGCGTTCTCTTGATACTACGGCATTTACGTGAATTAGCGGAACACGTCCTGCTACGGCGTGAGTGTCATGTGTGACAACTAGCCATCGATGACTCTGGTAGATTATCGATAGAGCTCTCTCTCGTGCAAGAGAGATACTTTTTGGAGTTCGTGTTCAACGTTTTTCGTGACGGATATTGCGGGACGTATGGATACGACCCAGAGCTGAGCAACAACTTACTTACGGGCTTTGCCATGTAGGACAGAAGTAAAGTGCTTCAGTCGGCTACTTTAATCTTGTAATAGAATGGAATCTCGTTCTTCCTCCATATATGTGCGCAATTGCGTCGACATTTGTAAATATACCTGGTAACATTCAAGTTTTAACTGGAAGGTGAATAGCAAGTTTATGTGTGATTATTGTAAGTGCGTTGTTTGTGCTTATTTGTTTATTTATTGTACTAACGTTTTTTTATTGCCTTCACCGCGTTTATACTAGAATTCTAACTGTATTAAGGTAATAGTATTGTTGCATAAAAAAATAAGTTATATTTTGTTCTAAGGCAGCTCGAGCACATAGGGTGAAGTAAATCAGTTGACTGTAAATAGTAAGTTTAGTACCCCCGCCACACGGACAAGCTATTATATTTTCTTTAAATGATATAGGACTGAATCAGCTCGCGATTCTAAGTTACTATACGAGCGTCGCGAGCTGATTTACCAACCCCTTAATGTAATTCGATCGAAATTACATTAATCTTGCCATGTGGCTGGAATATAATGCAAGAATTCAGTTACTGCATGCGTTAACATCGCTTACATGATTGTAAGTGACACTTGTCTAGCTGTGTCCGCTATGACTACATCTACCTGATTTTACTGTGATCCGTTTTGCTGTGTCAAATCACACTGCGTATCCATCCATTTTGTGGAAGTAATTCTGTATAAAATAGGCACTTTGTAGCAATAATTGCGTGGCTCAATGTTTTCAACTTAAAAACTTTTTTTTTTTCTACGCCTACCTCGTGCCATTTCATACCGTATATTTAGAGGTGTGATGTCTTGCGAGTGTAATGAAATGGTTTCTAACACCGTTGCTATGTGCAGCTTTTATTTCGGCTAATAAGACACGCTTATGTGACTAAAAGCGAGTTACGACGTTCGATCTATGCGCGTTGCCTTCGCTTCGACGCGCGCCCTCGATGGCCTTCCTTCGCAACGTCACGAGAAGAGTACTACGGCCGGCCTTGTCTTCTAGGAGATGAGTAGGTAACGAAGGCGTTCGTTACCTCCTCGCACATCGTACTGCAAACGCGGCTTATAAACCACGTGACCCAGCGCTTGCTCGACGCGGCGTACTCCATCTGTCGGCAGCACTTCTTACTACGCGTGCATTGCCTTCGAAGTGGCGGCGTAGATTGCGCGAAACCGGTTTCTGTTTTATTTTTGTTTTTTTAACGAAGTAACTTGATTTCTTGATTTTTTTACTGTAAACTTTCACTACCTGCTTGCACCTCTGTGGTAAATTGCAGTATGATACGTTAAAAAAAAAACTGATTTTTGCGGGCCGTCTAAAAGTCCTTAAAAGCATTAGTTAGTTTATCGAATTACAAGTGCGTGCATCGATCACATTGTTATTAGATTGACCGAGCTAAAAACGGTGTCAGGGGTTATAAAGCAAAAAGTGGCATATCATTATTTTATATCTCTTTTTGTGTTTGTGGGCTCCAAATGAAGAACCAGAAAGTCAATACAAATTGGTCTTAGAAAATAAAAGAGTTGATAAATTAATTGATGAATATGACTAGAACACTCTAGTCTCGTTTGATAATGTCACGGCTTACCAAAGGATGACTCAGATTTTTTAAGTATATCTAACGCTTGCGAGAGAAAAATTGTGTTGAAACAAAGGAAACATTAGAATGAATTGATGTCCATAAAAATGATGGCGCTCTGCCACACAAAGGATAAACTCTGGCAAAGATGTAAAGCTAATCCAGGCGATAGAGTTCCGAAAAACTAATTTAGAAGTCTCCGTAACAGAGCAACAGAGCCCCAACAAGACTGGAAAGTAGGGGTGTGCGAATATTGAAATTTTCGAATACGAATCGAATACGAACAAGACAAAAAACGGGCTTCGAATATCGAATCGAATATCGAATATGTGTCTAGTAATAAAAAATTGCAAAACAAGAAGTAACAGCAGATTTTATTGCCTTTATAAAATAAATCAATGCAGCTGCATTTAACTGGGCTGCAGCTGTAATGTAATGTAATGTAATGAGTGCTAGGAAAGCACTCATTACAAATTATCATGTAGGAAAATTAACTGTTCAACGTAGAAATACCCTTTCACGGGAAACCTGCGAAATGTCACTAAAGTTCGAAGTTCGACTTATGGACAGTGTTGCCCGGCTGCTACACGAATATTTCAACTTTTGGGAAACAAATAATTTAGAAAGTACTTTATTTTATATTTCATAAAATGGTTACCAATGTTTACATTATATAAAAAGCGAAAATATGCACTGTTAACGCTTTCATTAGTTATTAATGTGAACCAGTGATGTCAATACACCCAACAAATATTGCACTTTTCCTCTGCCAAATAAAATCAACTAGTTTTTTTGTTGTTGTTTTTTTTAATTTTCGCGCATGCACACGAAAGTCGAACTTCAGTCGAACCTTTGTCCAACATCACGTTGAAGGTTCGAAAAAGTCGAACTTGGTCGAACTCGAACCTGGGCACGTTGGCGACATCCCTAGTTTTGACTGCGCGGGAGTGGCAGGAGTTGTGGTCAATGGCGATGCAATATTCTGCTCCCACTCAGATATTTTGTTTCAAACATTTATATTAGATAACACTCTGGAGATTTATTTTATATTTATATTTCACTCTCGAGGTTTATTTTATTGTATCAATTAAAGTGCCACACAACAAAGGGCTTGGTGAAAAAGAAACCGAAAGTGATCCTGTCTTGTTGCCATCGGACAGATAGAAACGGAGCAGACCGATAACGCACGCATCACACGCCTTTCTCAGTGAATAAACATATCGATATGGGAATGCGTGGCAGGCAGATTATTCGTTACTTCCTCGAATATTCGCAGTTTGTGTGAATATTCACCGTTTTTTCCGAATATTCAGTTTTGGACGAATATTCGGGAACTTCCGAATATCCAATTTTCGAATCGAATACGTTTCGAATAGAGAAAATATTCGATTCGTATTCGAAATTTCGAATATTCGCACACCCCTACTGGAAACTGGAAAGGTACAGGTATTATGTCGCACGTTTACAGCGTCATCAATGAAGTCTCAAAAAGACTTGGGATGTTGTGCATGGACACATTGGTGGTAAATACAAGGAAACCATTGATTGCATAATAAAAAAAGGGTTGGGATATAATGATGTAGATCGGATATGTTACGAGTGCAATAATACGTTCGTGCGAAGTGTTGCAAAACTGCAGACCCCGCGCGGGAATTGTGGGGCTACAGCCGGCCATACAATCAGATGCTGAAACTCAGTATACCGCATATGACAGAAGACGATTTAAAAACAATTATTAAAAGTATGTCGGTGTCAAAACATTCTGGGTATGTTAGTTAAACATATAAAATAGTGGAAAAAAAAACAAGGACAAGAAGTATACAGGGCAAGCGTATACAAGACTTGCGCTTGTTCTGTATACTTCTTGTCCTTGTCTTTTTTGCGCTATTTTATATGTTTAACTAAGTTGAACCAACTAGCCCAACAACGTCCCCTACTATTCTGGGTATGACAGGCTACGTTTAAGAAATATTGTAGCAGATATATTTTTAATCAAAACTATATGATATTTAAAATAGCTAAGGGGCGACGCGGGTCCTTAAATTTATCTGTTATATAGCTATACTTTTTTAATTGTCATACTGATGTGCTTTTTAATGGTTATTTCATATCTGGATTTATATTTCACATATCTACCCAGACAAAAGTTATGGCAAAATATCAAATTCCAATTAGGTCATTTAACGAGTCATAATAAAAAAATACCATCTTTTTAACAATGTGAAGTGAGTTGCAAGGATCCACCTAAAGCTAATAGAATCTTTATGACGCCAGTTATTTTACCGTACATAAGTTACAAACCTGAAAGCAAACAAAATCTGCCGCTAGTTAGTCAACATTTCAGCTAATTACTTTCATTCTATAGGCTCTATGAAAAAAAACCGAAAAATTTAGTATGCTGTTTAGCTGTTGCTAAGAAGAACAATGCCAAGTTCACTGGTATTCATTTATACAAACATTATGAAAGCGTCTGTAAGGAAATGGCAGCCTATAAAAAAGACACTGAGAAAATCGCACTTGAAGTTTCTTTTATATTAGAACATTTACTACTAAATTAATAGAAAAGGAAACTTTTCGGATGTTGAGCGGTTATTCTCAACACAAAAATACAAAGTTTTCTAGAAATCGTCATTAAACAGATTACAGAAAATCACGTCAGAGTTTTTCGGCTGCGAGCCCGGGGCCGACATGACCCAGGCAGTAGTCCTGGGTTATGTCGGGCTTGTGCCTCTTGGGCCATCTTCTTCACCTTCTCACTCTCTATGTGAGCCTTGTCGGCCTTGCGGAGTCTCTGCTTGTCCTTCTCGAGGCTCCTGCGTGTCAGACAGCTCCCAATGCTGTAGCCGAGCTGCTCTGCACTACCGCCTTGCTGGTCTTCGCCATGTCCTGGTTGAAGTGAGAAACTGCTTCAGCGACAGCCCTTTCCACAACCAGTAGACAGTCACGCATGCTCTTGGAGTTTTGGCTCAGATCACCGAGTGTAGGCTTTCAATTGCGTTCTGTGTCACGCCATCACAGCAGCGCTCCACAGGAGGGCCTCTTCGCCCAGCCTCTGAAATACCGGCTTCAGTGCTGTGCGAATGAAGCCTGGCAGAGGGTTCTTGTGTGTTCGTGGCTCGTGGTTGGCCAGGGCGCGGTTGCAGGAGCAGTGGCGTCACTAGGGTCAGCGGCACCCGGAAAGGTAGCCACCCGCGACACCCAAACCCCCCCCCCCCCTTCCCGCGGCTCTCCTGCCCCGCCGTGACTACCCCCCTCCCCCCCCCCCCCCCCCTTGGCTCTCGCGACCCGCCGCGACACCTCCCTGAACGCTGCACCCGGAACAGCCCCCCCCCCCCCCCCCTTGTGACGCCACTGTGTAAAAGCACCAGGAATCGTCACCTTCAAGACAAAGACTGCGGTCCGGGGCTTTGTCTGTCGACGTCATGTGCAACAAAGTTGCCTGCACCGCCTTTTTCATCCTTGGGACGTCGTGCCTGTAGGTCCTCAATGCGGTTCCATAGTAGTACGTGATGTTTTTTAATCTTGTCCTGGGTCAGCTTCCCTTTTCTTCCAAAAGGTTCCCCTTGTGCCTTCTTCTCTACCAAGGTACGAAGAGCCGCCCCCCATCCGCTTGTGCACATGGTTCAGGCAGTCCATTCTTCTTCAGAGACCTCTTGAAGAGGATCGGGACTGCCTTGGCTTTCATTCGTCCAGCGTTGCAGTCGATGTTCGTGAGGCACTTGTCGTTCAAAACCCAGTCACCATAGCCGTTGTCATCTGGGTCAGGTGCCCCCTGGCAGCCACGGCAGTACCTGGAGAGGACAACATGGTTCAGCACCAGGCTAGAGTACAGCTCGAGTATACAACCCACTGCAATGTTCAAGTTGTGCCCACGAGTCTTCCACGTCCTATCAAAAATGATGTCCACATTTCCAAAGAGATTGAGAAATTTCCGGTACAGCACCTTGACCACTTGCACACTTGGTGCTTCTGTGGCTTCTGCTGTTCCCTGGCAAGTTTGCACCATGGTGTCAATGTGTCCCCTGAAGGTCTTGTGGTGAAGCCCCAAGTCGGGGAGGTTTAAGGTGGCACAGAAGTCCGCAAGGGCAGTCGCTCTCTTTTAACTTTTCTGGGCACCTTCATTGCTCTCAAGTTGATCTCAAAGGGTGTGATCTTTGCTGCTCCGGCGACTCGTGGCGACGAAAAGTGGCGCTCGATGAAATCGTAGCTTGAGCACGTGAGCACTAGCTTTACTGCTCGGCCGTACTGCAAGCCTCCGTCGCACAAAACATTTGAAGCTTACTCCTTCTCTGGTTCTACATCGGTCTGATTGCCAAGACTGTAAATGCACTCCACTGGAGTATGCGTCATTGGTAAAATATCTGGGTCTCTTTTTTTTTTTATCCACATTTTTCTTGTAACACTTATATAGAGCTATTTGTCGAAACGCCTACAAACTGTATCTGCCTTTCTATATCGCTTACGAATTATAACGGATATGGCTTTGAGAATTAGGGTTTTTCAAGCGTTGGGGGAAATGAATGGTTCGGTACGGTTTAAAGGGACACTGACAGGGTATTTATGGTCGCCAAGGTTTGTTATTTATACATGGCTTATGACAGCCCAACTACCCAGAACACAATTTGAGGCTCAAAATTCATTTTCTTTCCGCCCGAAAACCACCGGTCGAGAACTGGCCGGTTTGAGTCGTGCTCACTCTCTTCTCCGTGGTCATATGCCGTTTTCTATGGCTTAGACTAGCGGTGTCGCGAACTTTTCTGAAACCTCGATTTCGACCTCGAACCTCAAAGTTAGACTGGTTCGCCGAACTTTCGACTTTCACTAAAGTTCGAAGACGTTCGACTTATAGACAGTGTTGCCCGGCATCTACTCTAATATTTCAAATTTCGGGAAGCAAATATTGAAGAAAGGAATTTATTTTATATTTCATACAATGGTTATCAATGTTTACACCATATAAAACCGAAAACATCCGCTTTTAATGTTTTCTTTTGTAATGTGAACCAGTGATGCCAATACACCTAACAAATGTTGCACTTTTCCTCCGCCAAAAAAAGTCAACAGTCGTTTCTTCTTTTTTTTTTTTTTCCCCGTGCGCACAAAAGTCGAATTTTAGTCGAACTTTTGTCGAACATGACGTTGAAAGTTTGAGATAGTCAACCTTTGTCAAACTCAAACCTCGGCATGTTCGCGACATCTCTAGTTTAGACACGACCACCAAAGGTAATCAAAGTTGTGGGCCATCGAAGGCAGTGCACACACCCAATACAAGAAATGGACAAAAAATATGATACCCATCTTTTGTGAAAATATGATACCCATCTTTTCCTAAAAAAATGCAAATATGTTGATCGAAAAAAAAAAAGTTGCACAGTCATCTAATTTTGGGTATCTTTCTCCTCCTCTACAGTCTTCTTGCCCAGTTAAGTTTCGGTTTCAAGCAGTTGCGTTTTTTTTTTTTTACTTTTTTTTTTAAATATACGCGACACTCTTGCAAAATATTGGTTGGGTAGTCTTCTTACACCGTAATCAACGGCCCTGGCAAGACATCAACAAAAAATTTGGGGAGGCTGTCAGTGTCCCTTTAAATGGATACTTCAACGAAATTTTAAATATACCCGTCGTGTTAAAAAATAGGTTGAATATGATTTACAATATTCGTAAATGACAATCGTAGGTTTGTATTTTGAGCCTGGTGGCTGTATTGTTTGTTATAAACGGCAAATCTGGCAAGCGCTCGGAGAGCAGCCAGCGAAGAGCACGCAACATCCCCCGCAATCGTGACGTAGTTCTTCTCGGGACGGGCAAATCTGCGGCGAGGGCTGCCGTCGAGAGGCTGGGTCGTGGCAGCGACTAGGGTGCCTACATGTTTCCGCCGCTCCGAGCGGAAACATGTAGGCACCCTAGTAGCGACTTCTGGGACTCACAGAAGAGATTCTCGAGGAGAGGGGAGTTCCTACTTCCCCTCTACTGTCGTGGTGGCCGGAGGCGAGACAGTTACCGTCACTATACTTCGTTTCACCTTCGGTCCGAGCGCGGCCGATGTAATGAGCCGAAGAGCCAATCAAACAGCGAAAGAGGCACAACGTCATGGCGTGCTCTCTGCAGTTGATAGGACCAGCCGCTATTCGCCGTCTCTCTGTGCGTGGTCCTCCACCGGCTAGTCCAATCAAGCGCAGTGACCACGCCATGACGTTGCGATTTTGCGCTGCTTGATTGGCCCTTCGGCTCATAACATCGGCCGCGCTCGGACCGAAGGTGAAACGAAGTATAGCTGTCAAGGTTCCTAGACGGGCATTACAAACGAGGCGTGAGCGACATCCAGCAGGTGCTCTTTTCTAATCGTTTGATTCCTTTCAAAATTCCTTTTTGGTGTCTTTTTTAACAGGATATTGGTGTGTCCGATGTGATACCGGTCCTTTGAACGCATATAGACCATAAAATACGCACCAAAATTTCGTTGTAGTATCCCTTTAACGGTTTTTGGTTCTTGCTCTAATTATAACAAAATTAAATTAGGTAATATTTGCAGAACATAAGCAGAAATCTAGCGTATAGAACAAGCCGGGAAGAGCTAAAAATTGAGTTGAAAATGCGTTCATTACGAATATATATATATATATATATATATATATATATTCATTACGAATGACACTAAGATTTTGGCTAGATACAAAGATAAAGTGTCGCGAGAATTACATAAGGAATTTTAGTTAGGACTAGGGAGAAAAATTGTACAAGTGACAAGTCCGTGTCTTTATCTACAGATCGAGTTTTAATTTCTAAAACGTGGGCTGAGTAGATAAGATTAACAAGGTTTCTGTGGCTATATTATCTTTTCAGTTTCAATAAACTTCAGTTGAGAATGCGCCTTGTCCTGTTTCCCTTCTTCTGTGCCCCTGTGTTTTTTCGGCGCACTTTTTTCGTCTGCAATGAACCAACTGGCCCAAATCTCCACTTTATTGCAGCACGATACTTCTTTGATGTCACTGGGCAGAAATCGAGGGACCTTATTTTTTTGGACCCGGTAAACTTGGTAACCACACCAGTCGCAGACGCGTTCCAGGCGCCAAAGCTAAACCTCAACAGAGTCTGTACCAATGACGCAGTGCTGCCAACCTTAGGGATTTGTCCCTATATCTAGGGATTACCGTCATTGTCTAGGGGCAAAGGAAAATTTGTTCAGATCTAGGGATTGAATTTTTAATGGAGCCACGATCCTTCCCTTTTTCCTCCTCGCGGCGGGCGAGGTCAGCGGGAAAAAGGCTTCTTTGTATATTGTAGGGGCCAGAGATGATCTCCAGTGGTAACAACAGAGATTTCGGGGGGCCATACAAGACCAAAGTAACGAAGTTTAATTATGTAAAAAGGTATTAACGAAGCAAATCTAACTTTTAAATGGCCACCCAACAACAGGAATAAGCTACTCCATAACGATAATTTCAATATAACGCAAATTAACCAGGGTGTTGAACCGAATCCGAACCCTGAACCGAAAACCGGAAAAAAACCGTTATTTTCGCGCGAACAGGAGTTGACGCGGAACGAAATAATTTTTCTCGCTCCAGAGCGGAACCGATATGTTTTACATGCGGTTTTCGGTTCATACGCGAAGTCAGGTTGCGTGACGAAAAACACAGTAACCTAAAAAAATAAACAAAAAATGAAAGAAAAAATATTTTCTCGCAAACCGGAGTTGAACCGGACCGAAATAATTATTCCTTCTTTCCTGGGCAAAACTGATCAATTATTTTTGCGGTGTTTCGTTCATATGGGAAGTCAAAAAGCGAGAAAAAAAAATAGGTAGCGGAAAGCTCTGTAACGTATCAGGTTTTCACATAACGGTCGTCTTCATAATTTATAAAGTTCGTCTCAAGACCTCAAACGAAATGAGCACAGTAACTATAAATTCTCCGGGATTTCTGGTCTTATGTGTTTTTTAACAAATGTCCACTTTCGTCCCAACCTTTTCTTGGAGACCGGAAATGGCTTATCAAAGAAAGTTTAACACTAGAACATACCCAATTCGTACGTCAGCAAAAGTGACCAATTAATGAGCCTGTTTGGTAGCAAAACGGTGAGTTGGGCTAGTTGGTTGTTCATCTCGGACTAAACGCAAAAAAAGCACAAAGAGAGGTATAGACAACACCCCTTGTGTTGTCCATTCCTCTCTTTGTCCTTTTTCTTTTTTTTTTTTTTTTTGGCGTTCAGTCCAAGTTTTGTTTGGTGTTTCTTGCCTTTAACTGTGTAGAGTTCTGTGCAACTTTAAACGCCTTGATTTCATTGTACAACTGATTGGATAAGAAAGTGATACAAAGGCCGATGTAAATTTTAGAACCTCCATTAGTTGCCATACTGTGGCGCATATAATCTGCTTTCAAAATAACTTAGCGGATTCAATAATTTGTCCGAAATTAAAGTCTAGCACCGGGAATGTGAGGGGGGATTCAATCAACAGTTACAGCTACAGAAAACAGCAAAACAGCTTCGATCTCTGGTAGCAGAAACAGCAAGAACCTAAAGGCCCTGTCACACTGAAGCAACAGTTGGACAACTCTATCCGGCAACACGGGGAAATCGTGTGGCCGGCGACCCTGTCACATCGAGGCAACAACAACAGTCCGGCAACATGTTGCTGCCGTCCGGCAACCGTGTTGCCCGATTTGTTGTCCGACAACCCTGCCACACCGCGCGGACGGCGGGGACAACACGGGGAACACTCCGCCATCTTAATTGTTTACCTTCGTAAGTGTGCGGCGCGGAATCCCTGGGAATGTGACTCTAAAAAGTGTATAGTGCGTTCGAAGGGCCGGAAATTACCACGTTACGACATCAACCAGTGACTGTGATTAGAAAACTTGACACGGGGAGTATTTTCTGCTCTTCATTTTATCAAAATGTTCTTCATTCTCTGACAAAGCAGATAGCCCTAACCGAGGGAAGTGAGATAGCTGATATATGTTCGGGATTTACGCCACCGTATGAAGTGTTTCTGTCCGGTTCTTTCTTTAATGCAATTCCTATTTCTACTGTAAAATTGAGTTAGCACCGGCAGTATCGCAAAGCGTCTTTTGTAGCGTGGTGTTGAGCTGAACTGATAGTGCTTCAAAACTGCCACACCGACACGATCGGCCCTCATAACAATTGGTGGAATAAATATTTTTCAACGCTGTCTATTTGCCTACCGCCTGCTATGTGATAGCTTCATTCGCCAAAACGTCCTGGGTATTTCAAAACAAATCAGGTGTCTGGTAGCGGCTTTTTTCTTTCCATTTTTTTTTTTTTTTTTTTTCAAGTTTCAAGCATTAACAATTATGATCAGAGTGGTCGTTTTAATGCTTCGATTTTTCAATCTTTGGTTTTCTGGATTATTTTTATTATACTTTATCAGTGGGTGAGTAGGCATGCCATTTTATTTCACTATCAGTGATGTGAGCTGGTCTCTCGGCAGTTCTAATTTCAAAACCAGTTTGAACGGTCACGACCGTAGCTGACCATTTCGAAAATCGCTTTCCGTAATTACGCGGTAAAAATACTCCTCAAATTATTTTAGCTGCACGCCAGCCTTAATTATTGTTAAATAACGTTTTCCAAGCCTTTATTTGAGTAAGACGTTATTGATAGGGAACTAGCTCTACCATCGAAGCTAACTTTGTTGTCGTGTTGCCGGCCCGAAATTCGCTCAGCCAGCGATCAGGGTGCACACGTTGTCCAACGCAAGTTGCTGCTGTTTTTGTTGCCGAAAGCTGTCATACCGAGGCAACAT
Organism: Ixodes persulcatus; assembly: GCA_013358835.2. Lineage (NCBI taxonomy): Eukaryota > Metazoa > Arthropoda > Arachnida > Ixodida > Ixodidae > Ixodes > Ixodes persulcatus. The sequence continues at coordinate 230,997 of JABSTQ010010359.1, read as the reverse complement.
TTTAGTTGTCGTCCACGTTGTCGTGCTGTTGCCGCGATGTGACAGGTTTGTCGGACAACATAGGGAGCGAGCAACAAGTTAATTGCCTGACTGTTGGACAACGTGTTGTGTTGCTGTTGCCGTCGTGTTGCCTCAGTGTGACAGGGCCTAAACGTTTCTCCTCAGAAACACAAACTTCAAAGCGCACAGCTCTTCTGGGTATTGCTAGACAAGGAGCTGCGGCTTTCAAGGGACTCTAACGTGTTACAGTTTTGGGGGGAGAAAGGAAACGCCATCCAGAGCTCTACCCATTGGCGCAAGTAGCCCTGGGAGTGCCTGCGACCCAGGTCAGCGTGGAGCGAGCCTTTTCTGCACTGAAGTTCATTCTATCGTTTCAGAGGTGCCGTCTTTCCCCGGATATGCTTGACGAAGTCCTGCTTCTTCGGTCAGCTGCCTGACATTGAACTGTGCTTTCACCCACGTCCCGAGGTGCCCCAGCACTAGATCGTTCATTCCACACAGTAATGTGAGCCTTTGCTTTCTATATGTAACACTTTTATAAAATATGCATACGGTAGTTTATCTTTTGCTGTCGTCAATTGTTTTTGTATCTTATCAGTATGAACCGGTTCGAACCGGCTCGAACCTTTACTTTTTCACTCCGGATTTGAACCGGAGCTGAACCGTTTTCCCTGAACCGAAACGAAAACCGGAACGAAAAACATTTCGGTTCGACACCCTGAAATTAACACATTTTCTGATAATCTAGGGAAATATAGGGAATTTCTGACAAAATTTGGGGAAGCAACGGCCGCGGAGGTTGACAACACTGCAATGACGACACTGTAATTTGCTGTAATTCTCATTTACAGCAAAGCTGTTTATGGCTAGGGTTTCGTGAATTTTTCATGTGCGTCACAAAGACTCTATTTTCCCCACCAATTTAGTGGGAAACTTTCCCCGACAAATTTAGCGGAAACATTGCCGCGCTAAATTTGACGGAAGGATTTACCAGCCAAATTGTGCGGAAAAATTGCCCCGCCAAATTTAGCGGAAAAATTTCCCCGCCAATATTAGCGAAAAAATTCCCCCGCCATATTTAGCGAAATAATTTCTCCGCTAAATTTAGCGGGAAAATTAGCGGAGAGGAGGACGGAGGTGTGCCGCTTTCTCTTTGTCGTTGTTCCAAGCGCTTGCGTGCTGTTTCCTTTCCTCCGCCGGGCGGCGATCCCGTCGCGCGTGTCTAGTTTCCTCCGGCTCCTCGGAGCGGCGATAGTCCTCGACATGTGTGTACGTACCTTTCGTCACGATGACCACCGATCAAGACAATAAATATGTTCGTACCTTTGTTCAAAATTCCGTGTCACGTCTGTGTCATGAGCTAAACAGCTTTACTGGTCATCCACCTTCGCAGGGTGGAATGGCTCATGATTTTTTTTTTTTTTTGCTAAGAACTCTGGAAACACGTTCCCAAAATCAAACTCGGCGTGCGAAACCAACGTCAAAATTTGCAGCAAACAAATACGTAGATAATCCAGCAGTCAAATGCCTCGAACCAGCATCGACAACGATTTTGGATCGTTTGAATCGCACGAGAATACCGCCACGCCTAACAGTGTGTTTTACAGTCGTTAGATGGCGGCACAGGTCTCACCGAAGCGCCGACTGACTACGGTTGTGTCACGATCTACGTTTGATTTCCATTTCATTTCACCCAACAACCAACAACAAAGTAACGAGCGAAGTGGTGGGGAAGGGAAAAACGAAGGGGAGGGCAAAGGACTCGGAACAGCCGAGCATCCACCACGGAAACGCGGCGGCGGCGTCGGGAGCTTTGTTGTCAGTCGCCAAGCGCCGAGCAAACGTCAACGCCTTCTCCGGCCAGCACTCGCGGTGTCGTTGGTGTCGTCCGCTCGATCGCCGTGTCTTTCGAGGAGAATGCGTCACCCGTCCGGCTGAACCACCGGTGGAACCGCGAACGGACAGAAGCGAGCACCGGTCGGATATTTCCTCCGCAATGTCGTCGAGTGCCGGATACCCCCAGGGAGCCCTCCTCGAGATGGCCAAGATGGGAGATGCCGCCGACGCGGCCAACGTGACCACGCCGACGGCAGTCGCCGACGAAGACAAGTTTTACGGTGAGTGGTGACAGCGGGCGCCGTCCTGTCGCATCTGTTTAAAAATAAAAAAAAATAAAGAACGAATACAATTTAAATATAACGCGACGTTGGCGCCTGGAATGATTTAAAATTCGGGTGCGGCGGGAGCGCTTTTTTTGCCTTCAAGGCCGTTGCGCGACGTCTTTTGCCGTGCCGCTTCGGGCAACCTGCCCATTTTTTTTTTTTTTCTTGATCTTAGTAGGGGTTTTGAGTTCGTTTGGGAAGACTGACACAAAGCAAACACGCAAGCGACGCAGCCGTCTCGCTTGTTTACTTCCATCAGCGGCCATGTGTGTGTCTGTAAACACGAGCACGTTTTTGAACTTCACCGCGAGTATGACTCCCGCGCTGCTTCGGAAGTCCCGATGGGCGAGACCCCGTCCGTGCTTGATCCTCCTCGAGTAATTACAGTACGGCACTCGAACGTGTCTAGATCGTTCTGGTAGGCGATCGCGATGTTTACTTTTGGGCGTAGGCGCGTGGGACTCAAGAAGATGACTCACGGCTGTCAACGACACCGACGACACGCCGACGCCGCCCCCGCCCCCCCCCCCCCCCCCCCTCCCCCCTTTTTAGAAAGCCCGAGTTGGAACAGCTCACTTTTTTTTTACTCTCTTCCTCTATCGCTCCGTGTATCGTTCTATCAATCATTCGTTTTCTTTGAATCTAGTCATGAAATTAGTAGAAGTATTGAGTCTAAAAAAAGACAGGAAGAAGAACGTCTTGATCGTTTCTCGTTTGTTTGTATGTTCTTTTTTGTTTTACCACCTGTACTGCGCATTTAAAATCTTTTCCTGTTTTTTATTATTTTTTTTTCTGGGTGTTGAGAACAAAGAACTGTGTTGTTGTTGTTGTTGTTGTTTCTTCCTCACATGAAAAAATGAGGCGCGTTCCCGATGTCTCTTTGAAAATTTCCGAAAATCGCTAATAATTCTTGAATTAGATCACGGTAGCCTCTGGAGTCTTTCGGTCCGGACCTCTAAATTCTCATTTGGGCGGAGGCTGTGCGTACTGCGACGGCGAGAAAAACGTGGCTATCTTTTCCCGCAAATATCCGCTATGTTTCCGCAAGGTCACCGAAGGGCAGACGTTGTGTCCAGAGGCCGTCGTGTCCCGACTATGAGAACTATAAGAGAGGCTCATTATGTTCGAGGCTTGTGCCAACAGACAACGTCATAGTAACGTCCACTCGCGGTGCTATTTCTGCCGTTGTAAGCATCGGGCACAATGTGAGCTTTGTTTTCGTTTTGCGTGTTCTATTTTGATTTAATTTTTTTCATTGTGGCACGGTCTGCATACATCTTTTTCTCGTGTGTAGCGACGTGTTTCGTTGCTGCCGTTAGATAGTCGTTTAAGGAGGTGCGGTATGAACGTTGTAGTTATTCCAGACAAAAGATGTTTCGTGTCCTCGAGCGATAAAAGAGCATTTTAGTCTCATATGCGCTGACACTGTCACGAATGAAGGCGACGAGACAATGAATAATGAACTGAAAATCAAGGTGTAATTGGCGAAAGTTGTGTCAGAAACAAAAGGAAGAACAAAACATCGCGTAAGCAGCCGCGAGCGACGGCGCGTCGGCGTGACAGCTGGTCATCGCGAGTGTGAATGAATCGGCAATACCGCGCTCGGCTCCTTATCTATTGTGCTCGTCATCTCAAATATTCGACCCAATCTCGTTTTCACGTATTGATAATAAAGTTTGACACACACACACGCATGACGAAAAAAAAAAAGGAAGTTTTGCGCATTGTTCATACGCCGCGCGAACTAGTTCATGCAAGATTTGGTTGCCGGAGGAAGAAGAGATGCTTTTGGCGTTCGAAAAGGTGTACGTCTTGATAAAATAGCATATATTTAATCTAAAATCCATCTGTATATATCTTATTTCTTCACGTACAGGGGGAAATCAGTAACCCTCCGCGAGGAGCCGGACTTTTTTTTTACTGCGGTAAAGAGCTGGGGAGAGACTGACTGGCCTTCTCTCTCACACTCGGGGTAAGAATAAACAAGAAACTTCTAGATGCACGGAGAAGCGTTTATTGTCGGTCATGCACACGGCAATATTCAAAAAGATTTCAGATTTTTATATGTGGTATTCCACTGACGTTACTCGCTTGGTACGCGGGCATCGAGCGCCACGTGCCATCTTCGATGCCTCTTTTTCATTCCGCGTATCGCTGCACCTTCCGTTTGCCCGTCTCATATGTCAGCCGGGATTGCCAAAACATCGCAGGTTTTGAGATGCTTCGCGATATTCAGGGTTCTGATTCTATTTCCGTACTTTGTAGCACGGTTGGATCATTCTCTGCTCGTCTTTGTCACCAGCGCACTCGGCCATTACTCGGCTGGCTCCGTGCCGTGCCCACAGTGGTCGTTTCTATGCGCAAACGCACCGCGTGGCTTCGAGTCTTAGTATGTAATTAATCATCAAGGCTGCTAAGTGATTTTACGGAGCTATTTTTCTGAGCACGAAAAATATCGTTATTTGTGCAAAGTAAAGCGGTGCCGCGGCAGCGACCCACTCGCCGTACGAAACGATGACATGGTGCGTAACACCAGCCCGTTGTCGCGTGTAGACTCTGCTGACATTAAGAATTACCTCGTTTACGCAGCAAGCTACCCGACAAGGCACGAGGTGATTCTCGTGTGATAGGCAGCAGACTCGTCGGTGTCCGGATTCGACGGAACAACCACTGGTTGTTCCAGTTTTCGCAGTTTCCACAGCGGGGCTTTTTCCCTCGAGCGATTAGAACATGCCCAACGCAACACAATTAACACTCCCTCGAATGGACATGCGGTGCTGACAATTCCTGCAGCGGAAACCAAAAAATTTTAAAAATCTGCCGTGATAGATTTTTTTTTTTTTTTATGATAAACGAGGCGGTTTTTGTTAGCGGTGTCGCGAACCTTTGTCGAACCTCGATTTTGATCCTTCGACCTTTCACTAAAGTTCGAAGAAGTTGACTTATGGACAGTGTTGCCCGGCCGCTACACGAATATTTCGAATTTTGGGAGACAAATAATTCAGGAAGTAGTTTATTTTATATCTTATAAAATGGTTGCCAATGTTTACACCATATAAAAGCGAAAATATGCGATTTCGACGCTTTCATTAGTTATTAATGTGAACCAGTGATGCCAATACACCCAACAAATATTGCACTTTTCCTCCGCCAGATAAAGTCGACTGATTTTTTTTTTTTTTTTAATTTTTGCGCATGCGCAGGAAAGTTGTACTTCAGTCGAACCTTTGTCGAACATCAAGTTGAAAGCCGAAAAAGTCGAACTTGGTCGAACTCGAACCTGGGCAGGTTCGCGACATCCCTACTTCCAACTTAGAAACAATTGCTTCAACACGTGACCAGCGATGTGACCTCACAGTCAAAGATGGCGGCTCGACGGTGGCGCTCCCTGGCAAAATAGAAGCTGCAGGCTCAGCGAGTACCACTGATATAGAAGAAACTGCAAAAGACACAAACATATCCCGCACATCACTGGAGGAACGTTCAAATTTTTTAAAAGGCCGCCCAAAAATGCCTGTATACCTTTTCAAGACCTAAAACATCGAATTGATGAAGCTGTGAATTGATAAGAACTAGGGACCAGTTGATTCGTGAGCGTCAAGGTATTGTGTTGATGTATGTCGCGCGACATCAAGTGCAAAGACTCTCAAGGATCGTAAAACGTTTAACCTTCTTTTATCCTTTTATCTAGTGCAGTGATGGCCTAAGCTATTTTGGAGCTCCTTTCGGAGCAGCCAAAACAGTGTTTTGGAGCAGAAAATGTGGCCTTTGGAGCAACCGAAACAGTGTTTTGGACCACCAAAAGTGACTTTTGGAGCAGCCAAGACAGTGTTTCGGAGCAGCAAAAATGGTTTTTGGAGCAGATATCCTTAGGAAAATAAACATATTTGTTTTAAGTGCTGTGCAAACGAAGGGCAGTTTGTTTTATGTTGTGTTCTGATGTGACGTGTTGTGACGGAACTCGCTGCTTGTGTTTTTACTGCTGAGGCATCCCACAAGTGTACACCCGCCGGCAATATGAAGGTGAACACCTTACCTGGTTTCCTGCCTGTTTCACGGCTCCCTAAAGCTATATTAACTCTCAACGTCTCAAATGGTACGTGGCCAAGGGTCTAAACTTTGCGTTCTAGCCCTCTTCTGGAACAGAGCTTGTTCCAAAACTTGCAGGAGTGTCAAAAACAAGAAGAGGGCTGTTCACCTTCATATCGCTCACGGGTGTACAGTGCTGTAGACAATGCCCAGCAATTCCGAAAAACCGCTTGCCACCGTTTTACTGGTTCCCGACGTGCCAGATTTTGACAAAAGTAAGCAAACCTAAAACAATGCATTGCCAACGTCCCGGCTGGTGTCTCTGTCGTGCAATCATGTTTGTAAGCACGTGAGGGCAACTTCGGCAGCCGCACCAAACGGTACTAATCTTTACACTTTTCAAATATTTTTACACGTTGGGGGACGCTTGCATTTGCGCGTGCTTCGTCGCACGAGCGGAGACAACGGCTGTTCGATCGAAACCGAAACTGAGTCCGCTCTGTCACCAACTGATTCCCAAAATTGTTTGCAAAATGTAACTGTCGAGCATACGACAACACACAGTCCAGCGGCGCGTGCTTGCCAGGCCGGCAAACAAGGTACAAGCTAAACACACACACACACAAAAGGAACCTGAGCGCATCGATGCAAGACATCGCGAGCCAGCGTCAAAAGGTGCTTGGAGCGCTTTGTGCAACGACTGAACGTGAAACAAACAAGCGCGCTGTGTGGGTTCAGCGTGCAAACATTGCCTTCTTTGGTTTAGATCACTTCACCTTATTTCGCGGCAGTTTTTCAGGGCCCAAAGGAAGTTCCTGAAATGGAGCAAGCAGACGTGATAGACCTGTGCGCCGGTCAGATGACGTCGGCGGCGCCCCGGAGCAGACGGACTTGCGCGGCGGCTGCGGCGGCGGCGTGGAAAAACGCGTTTCCACAACAATGAATGGCGCCCTTTTTCTCAGGATCGAGGGACTTTAGTGGCTTTGAGTAAAGCCCTTTCACGTTTTAAAAGTAGCGCAAGGTGCGTCAATGCACGAGGCACGTGACCACCGTGCGGGAGTATGCAGGAACAAACTACTAATTGCGAGACGACAATGATAAACTTTCTGGCGTGATACGAGGGTAGTTAAATTAAAATTTGCTTTCGTTGTAGACACACTAGCTGCATAATCGTAATTTGATGAGATGTGGCGGGCTGCCTGGTTTTGTAATGATTCAAGTTGAGGGATCAAATACGTTTGCTGGGGATTCCAAATTGCAGCGCCGTATTCTAATTTTTTGTCGAATGAAAGTTTCAAACGCAAGTTTCTTGAGTTTTGGCTGAGCAGCCCTTAGGCAGCGCCGGATGTAGCTAAGGTGTTTTTGCTGCGTACGATGAGATGGCGTAAATGTGGTTGATCCATGACATGTCGGAAATTAGAACCACACCAAGATACTTGACTTTGATGACTTCTTCGATGATCTCGTTTTTCAGCTTCTACTGAAACGAGAATGGGACTCTCGAGAAAAGCAGATTAGTTTGCACTTTGATTTCATTAGTGACATCAGCCAGTTAGTACACCATTTGGCGACATGAAGTAGGTCCTTTGGAAGTAGAGCCTGGTCATTAGGTGAGGTGACTTCGCGATATAGTACGCAGTCATCTGCGAAAATGCTTATGTTAGAGGCAATAAGGTCCCGAGGATTATGATTAAATATTAGATAAGGACGAGTACCAAGGACTGTTCCTTTGGGCACACCGGATGTGACATCAGTAGGTTTAGATTTATGCTTGTTTAAGACAGTCTACCGAACTCGCGATTTAAGAAATTAGCGTATCCATTTGAGGACTTGAGGATCTAGATGAAGACTGGAAAGCTTTTGAAATTAAACAAAAAAGAGGAACACGGTCAAATGCTTTGGAAAAGTCTAAAAATATGGCATCTGTGTCACTGCGAGATAGAAGACTACGATAGAGGTCATGAGTGAATTAAAAATGTTGCGTTTCGCAGGAATAACCTTTGCGAAATCTATGCTGGTGTTTGTAGAAGAAGTCGTTGCTGTCAAGATAAGACATTATATTGGAGTAGATGATATGTTCGAGAAGCTTCCATAGGACAGAGGTTAGTGAGATAGGACGATAGTTTGAGGGCGTGGAGCGATTGTCACTTTAAAGGGCCGGAACAATCTTGCCCACTTTCCATTCAGACGGGAGGCAGCCTTCGGACAGTGACTGCTAGAATATGAAGTGTAATATGGAACTAGAAATAGCCGAGGCGTTCATTAGTATTTCGGGTAATACGTCATCTGGTCCTAAGTACGATGAAAGTTATAGCCCTTCGATAAGGGTGGCAATACCGGCTACTGAAGCACTGAAAGAGGACATAGGGTCACAGGGGGGAGTTGGTAACTCGGGTATATCTGAGGAACCCTCATTTGTAAATCTGGAAGTGAAATATTTGTTCCTTACCTCCGAGAATAGTTGTTTGTCAATTGGATTTTCGCTCTCATTGATCAATTGCACTAAACGGTTGTTGCTTTTTGGTGAAATTAGATTGCAAAACTTTTTGGGTTATTCTGAAGGATGGTTGGCACGTCATGGTTGAAATATTTTCTTTTAAATGATTCGATCAGATGGGTATATTCTTTAAGAGAGGTGTAGTACTTTTGCCATTTATTCGGAGAATTGGCGATATTTGCTTCTGGAAAGAGTCGTTTTTATATTTTCGAGTGACTTCACTGTTTTATTGTACCAAGACTGAAGACCATCGCTTCGAATACACGCGGTGGACAGAAATACTTCGATAAGCTCATTCAGTTCATTTTTATATTTATTCGACAAAACCCGATTTGATACGAGTTCCAAAAGGTGGTCACGTGGTTACTTGTTAGTAGAAAATAAGCTTTACTGAAGTCTCGTATTACCTTTTCACAGTCATTTTCACAGAGATAGGCAAGTTCAGCATGATGTGGAAAAGCTTATGGTCGCTGAAAGCATCGCTGTAGTAAACTGACTGAACAAGGTCGGGTAAGGGTGTAAGACCAAGGTCAAGTATATTTTCACCACGGGTAGGGCTCTGAACTACTCGAGTGAGGTTAAACAGCAAACATAGTTCCAGAAATTCACTGGAGTCTTGTGATGCGGTTGTTGTAAGACTCGACCAGCATATATTGGGAAATTTGAAGTCTCCAAGTAACAAAATGTTTGCTTTTGGGAACCAGTTAGTGATCTCTACGAGGGCTATATGCAATTCCCTCGCGAAAGGGGGATCAATTTTAGGCGCCCGATAACACTCGGCAAGTATAGTCTTATTTGTAGTAGAACAAAGGTAAACAAAAGTGAGCTCCGGCTGCATTGTAGTAGGACACTGAAGGAAGCGATGTGCTTTTTCACACCAGTAAGGACACCACCACCGCGTTGCAGTGGCCGGTACCTCCAATAAATACATAAGTTCAGATGATCGGAAACGAGCACGTCATCATGAATATCAGACTTCAACCAAGTTTTGGTCAGTACTACAATGTCACTATTGCTATCTTCTATAAAGCTGCACATGTCCTTTTTTTTGCATGAGACTGCGAATATTAGTGAAAAAAACGAGATAACATGAAATTTTATCCACGTTGCGCTTTATTAAGCATAAAACATTGCGAGAGCGGTTTAAACCGATTGTTGCTACGCCTCCCCCCCCCCCCCCCCCCCACACACACACACATACCGGGCGATTCCTTTACACTCTCGGAAGCGGCATCACACACGAAGCATTTATTAAGCATTCGAAGCTTGTCGATAAGAATTTTAAATGAAATGTTTTTAGGTAATAAAAACTGAAACAGTTTGTGTAACGGTGATGAGTTCAGCATAAAATGAAACACTTTGCCCCAAGCTAATCGGACAGAGCGCGAAAAGTATTCTCGAAAAGCAAATTGGGAGTCCTTTAGTTTAAATCACAACGTTAAAACAGCAGTGTTATTTTGAACCGAAGAACCTTCACAATAACCGGTCTATTTTTACCGGTACAAAAACGGCCTAAACGATGACAGCGTTCAAAGTTGGAAGGGTACAGTTCTAGTCCAAGCCCGACGGTACAAACTTCGAGAATTGTCTTTTCCGATTGAAGCCAAGTTGCGGACTGAGTCCGAATTACCAAGAAACAGAGGTTTGACCGACGAAGCCTGTTCTCTGCGTCATCACATCTTGCTCTAATATCTAAATTTTCTTTATTTTGTGCGTGATCATTAGGACTGGATAAGTATTGAGGCGCCGGCGGTGAAACTGATGCAAGACCACGCTCCACTGCAGTAACCCTTGTTAGTGGTTTGTTTGCCAGCGCGCTTTTTGGTTATTTTTCAGTGATGTAATCGTGACCGAAATTGGGGACTTACCTGCCTCTATTCATTGCACAGTCACTAATATCAACTCAAGTTCTGTAAGGAGGCCTGGGTTTTATTTAACGTCGCCTTGCGCAATTAGAAACAACATGAGAAACGCTATGTAACCATATTTTAAACCATGACACAACAGCTTTTTGCACCAGTAAAGCAAGTCGTTGGGGCACGACATGGCTAACAGGCAGGGGTCATCTTCGTGAAAATACGCAATATGTTTTATATAACTAACCTGCACCAGAAAGAGGGTCATCGTAATGTCGGCGACGATGTCGCGCCCCTTATTTCTATGAATTCTATGTACTTCTATGTTATTCGCTATTTCTATGTACCTTTATTTTTATGAATACAGAAAGCACTTTTTTAGTGGTGTCAAATGTTTTTCTTTTTTTTTTTTAGTGGTGCCAAAATTTAAAAAAGGGGAACCTGCGTCAGGATTTTTTTAGTCATGGGGTTATGTTCACGTGCTCCTACTAACAGTTCAGGGTATGAACGTACAAGGTAACATGACCAAATAGTTCATACAGCATTCGGAAAAAGTATCAATAATTTTAACTCAAGATATAGGGGGGAGGGGGGGGGGGTGCAATGCAATTGAGTTGTTTAGATATAACCAAACAAAAAACCCGTGAACATCTAAACTTGTCTTGATATACTTGTATATCAAAATTCTCTGAATATGACATACAACAGTCACATCTATGAGCGTGCCAAAAAACCTATTTGAATCGAGGTTCTGGAAGTAAAATGAAAATCGAAATTCAAACTGAAAATATTGACGTCGCATTACAGAGGACAGAGACTTGGTTCCGCACGTCATGAGCGCAACCTGTTCGAGCACCTGGTTTTTCGCTGCAGCGAACTCTATGTTTCACAGTAAACCGACACAAGTCAATGTAAGTGCTGGGCACGCGCGCACAGTTTGCGATTTAGTTTCACTTCTACTCATACCTCGTCTATTTCAAGCTGTATGGTAAATTCAGGAGCAATGAGCGCCTTGTTAATATAGGTGTTCCTAAAGAAGGCTTGTTGACGTTGATTTTTCAGCAGCTTTTGTCCAAATTTTGCAAACTCTTCTTGACCCAACGCAAATGACATGTCAGTAGCTAATGGCGTACAATCGTTTTAATATCGTAGCCCATTTATTTATGGTAACAATAGTAATGCTTTATGTATTGAAGTCGTGGAAAAGAAACCTCAAGCAGAAAATCGTTACAATAAATTATCCGAATCCGGTCAGTGGATTTTATCAAGTGTTCAATAATATGAATATCAAAGAGAAATAATGTAAACCTTAAGAAATATGATGCCAAGGCAGCACGATTCCTTGTAATTTAGCACTCTGAGAGCGAGTAGACAGCAAGGGAGAATCTAATTTATTACTGTTTGTTCAAAGGTTCGTTTTGGCTACCGATCCCTGAGTCAAAGTAAGTTGTAATTAGGCAATAGTTATTTTAATTATTTTATTACCATGATAAATATACGACAGAAGTTCTTCTGATAAAAAATAACCGTATTCCTAGTGATTGTGCGACTAAGGGCCGGTTGCACCAACGTCGCTTACCTTAACCCAAAACGGCTCTTTCCTAAGTCGGCTTAGCGCCCTAAACCGAGCTCGGGTAAGACCGGGTTTAAATTCCGGTTGCACCAACGTTAACCCGGCTTTACAGACGCGCCCCAAGCTAAACGCTGGATTTGCCTAGGGAATGTAGGGACAAACAGAGCGAACTAGGGAACGCTCAGAGGGACGAATACGATTGGCGGAGAGGAATCTCGTGATGTAAACAAAAAAACCTGCTGTAGTAGCTGTCGTCGGCGTCTCCTTTTCGCTATATTTCTTCGGTGAGAAACGAATTAAAGGTCTCCAAATTCAATAATGTTTTTCGCTTAACTTTCAAAAACAGGAGTCAACGCTTTAAATAAACACAAATGCTCTTTACATCTGTGATTGTGTGTTTATTATCGGTTGATAACAGAATATTTTGACAGTGACAGTAGTTTTCGTGCTCACATTTTGAGATAAAGGAGCCATCGGGGGCCCCAAATCTCACCGAACGAGAGAAGGACGCTCTACTCGCTACATAGCTGAAGACAAAACATCATCGAGAATAAGTAGGCAGGTAAGATGACTACTAAAATCAAGTCATGCCTGAGACCGATGAAGTTCAAAACAGTGACGAACTCGCCACGGCAGCTGCGAAAATGCCCGGAAATCGTCGAATAGAAGTCGTCGAGTTGTCGTCGCCACGAATAGAAGTTGTCGTCACCTCGAATGAAATATATAAAGCAAAATATTCCTAAAAAGCGCGATCACCAGAAAAGTTACGGTTATGGAACGATACAGCTTTCTGAAGCCAAGATTCTACTCGCGAGACAAGGAAAATTCACCGAAGATTGTCTCGAAACTCAGAAAACAAAAGAAATTGACTTTTCGCTGTTTTATAATCTAAAAGCGCCGCAATCTGATGCAAACGGCAGAAGGGTCGACAATCAGCTGATCGCCGAGATCATGTACTGCCACTATTCAACGCGCTCATCAGATTGAAGGATATCCGTTGCAAGTAGAAATAAACAAGCTGGTAAATAACAATACGTTACAGTTACGCGAAAATCAGTAAGGTATACATACGAATAAGCTCGTTGACAGAATAACCAACGTGAAGACAGACGTGAGCCCCACAGCTCCGTACGTATCTCGGTTAGGGCTAACACGCACTGAGAGTGGAGATCCAGCTTGAAAACAGGCGTCGATAAACACTTCACGCGACAATATTTTGCATGCTTGTCACAATCGAAGGCCATTCCGTCGAGACTCTCACGCTGTTGTAGCCTAAAACACTTTGTACAACCAATTTCGTCCACCGCGTCGACCGCCACAAACCAGCCGCCATGTTTTAAATCCAGGATTAAGAAACAACCAAAAGCAAAGCGCCCAATGTTGAGCGCTTAGGCCCGCTTCAGACGGAGCAATTTCACCCAGCAACTTGACGTCGCAACACCAGCAACACGGGCCGTCCGCGTTCACACGCAGCAACCGAATTGCTACGACTTGCTATCATCATCATTTACTTTGATTTTTTTGCAATATTTAGGCACCCAGCTACGCGCTAAAAACGTGTTTTTATATCTTTGAATGGCGTTGATAATACTAACTCATCTTTCTGAAAAGGTTTATTTCCAAAAACGATCAATCTCAAACCAGAACCAAGTCGTTAGCTATCATCATCACCACCACGGGGGTGTCATTTGAAAATATCGCGTCCCTGATTGGCTGCTGCCGCTTCAAACGGCTCCGAGTTGTTCGAGTTGCTCGTCCGTTTCGAGCCGGTTCCGATCTCAGCAATTCGCGTCGATCTAGGAAAAGCTAGGGAACAACCCGCCAGCAATCTCAAAATTGCTGGAAAAGTTGCCCCGTCTGAAGCGGGCCTCACGATAAGCGTAGTTTAGTGCTAGGTTTAGCGATAAGGCCCGCTTCAGACGGAGCAATTTCGCCCAGCAACTCGACGTCGCAACACCAGCAACACGGGCCGTCCGCGTTCACACGCAGCAACCGAATTGCTCCGACTTGCTATCATCATCATTCCCTTTGAATTTTCTTGCACTAATTAGACACCCAGCTACGCGCTAAAAACGTCTTTTTATATCTTTAAATGGCGTAAAGAATACTAACTCATCTTTTTAAAAAGGTTTATTTCCAAAAACGATCGATTTCAAACCAGAACCAAGTCTTTATCTGTCATCATCACCACCACGGGAGTGTCACGTGAAAATATTGCGTCCCTGATTGGCTGCTGCCGCTTCAAACGGCTCCGAGTTGTTCGAGTTGCTCGTCCGTTTCGAGCCGGACCCGATCTCAGCAATTCGTGTCGATCTAGGGAAAGCTAGGGAACAACCCGTCAGCAACCTCAAAATTGCTGGAAAAGTTGCCCCGTCTGAAGCGGGCCTAAGCGATTTTGGTGCAACCGAACGAAACCGAAACTTAGCTTAGGTTCCCGGCTAAGCTCCGCTTTGCGCTAAGCGGCGTTGGTGCAACCGGCCCTAAGTGTTTTTCCTAATCTTAGGCTGAAAACAAGGCAAATACCCGTTAAGGCACCACGACAATAAAGATGCTAAAAAATGCAATGCTAAAAATGATTCCAGAGTTCAAAAGGTAGCTTTCAACGCTGAAACATTCTAGTATATTTTATGCATTCCGTTTATATTTGTCAGTGATCATGAACAAAAACGTGGCACTCCGCAGAAAAGCGATTGCCCTTTCGCGTTATTTTTGTATCGCTATTCTTATTGACAACAAGTACTTACATGACAGGAAACATATTATCCATGCCTGGGTTCTTTGCAGTTGACTAGTTGGGATTCAATCAAGACGCAGGTGTAGTAATAGAAATAAGACTCAGACGCTCGAAGAAATATCTTATTCACGCAATCACATAATAAAAAGTCAACCACAAACATAATTCATTGGAAAAAGAAAACTTGACTGCTTAAAGTGATATCGTGTCCCGCGATATAGTTAAAACTGGCTTAATACACATAACTCAAAAAAAATACGTATTTTTAATCTTTCCGCCGTTCGTGAACTGCTTGAATGCAGAATGTAACCAATCCCAGTGTTTAATTCATAAAACTTCAGTTTGTCGTAGACCATACCTGTTATGGTACGCAGAAATATTAAATTAAGAGCATTCGAACTCTCCTGTGGTGCGAGTTGTAATCTTGAATATTGAGGTAAAAAGTGAACAATATGTGGTTGCGGTCATTTTACGTTTATTTTATTTATTCATTTATTTTTTAGATCGGCCGGTCAACTTTTGAAGGCCAAGGCATGGTGTAGGTAGAACAAAGAAGAGGTCAGCCTAACAAATACATCCAGTAAAGCAAGGAACCAGTTTAGCCCTTGGAATACTTTCTAGCGAAGAAAAGTGCATCAATTGCACTAAAAAATGTAGCGAAAGAGAGAATTCCCGTCACTCTGCGGGGCAACTCATTCCACTCGCAAAAGGTACGCGAAGAAAAGGAACATTTGAAAACGTTTTTCCTGCAAGGAAACTCTCGAATCATTTCATCACGCTTCTGTCTTTTGTGACGGCGCACGTTATGCTAAATATAGACATAGAATTTTAAACAAGTTATGCAATATACTATGCTATGTAAAAATGTTAAGCGCTTTACTTTCCTCCGACATGACACACTCAGGCAGTCCAGACGCAGCATACAACGGTGAAACATGTGATTCTGTACAATGGGATGTATAAATAAACCTAAGATATTTTTAACCCCCTTCAAATGGTCAATCTTCGATTCTAAATGATGGTCCTTTTAAATGTCAGCATATTCTGCTAAAGGTCGGATTAGAGATTTATACCTCATTTGCTTCTTTTCGGGGGTGCAGTGTATCATAGTCCTTCGCAGCGAGCACACTTTCCTTGATGCTTTGGAATAACCTGCCCAATATCTGAAGTCCAGCTTAAGTTAGAGGTAATTGTAACATCTAGATACTATATTCACTGACTACCGATAAAGCATTGAATTTGATAGTGTAAGGGAAAACAAAAGCGGTACCTTTTTCAGCGGTATAGGTATTTGCATGCTGTTCTTAAAGTTCAAGTCCCTTTGCCACTTTTGAGACCACAAAAAGATAATTTGAAGGCTATCACCTAAACATTGTTTTACCAGAAACGTAAGCTATATTGAAAAATAATATACAATCATCAGCGCAAAATCAACACTGCATTCATGGTTTATGTACCATCAGATCATTCATAAAAAATGAAAAAAAATGAAAGCCGTTTACAACTTCCTGTAACGCCGAATTAGAGCGCAGCTCTTGAGGAGGAGGGGGGAAGGGTACGGGGAGGGGGGGTCACGTGACCTCGGGGGGGGGGGGGTGTCACGTGACGATGACGTCATCAGTGATGATGACGATGACGATACGGCTGCCGATGACGTCATCAGTGACGTCATCAGTGACGATGACGATGACGATGCGGATGACGTCATCAGTGACGTCACTGATGACGTCATCGGTAACGTCACTGATGACGTCATCAGTGATGATGACGATGACGATGCGGATTCCGATGACGTCATCAGTGACGTCACTGATGACGTCATCAGTGACGTCACTGATGACGTCATCAGTGACGTCACGTGTCCCATAATGCACCGCGCGGTTACGCCGACGCCGGTCAAGCCGGAAACGGGCGCCTAAGAGCTGCGCTCTAAAACATGGTCCAAGGGTCAAACCCTGTACTCCAGATAGAAGGGTTAATTTAATGGATTCCACTTTGCCACGGACACGAACTGTTTACGGTTGGTAAGGTACCATTTAAAGGGGTCATGAAACGATTTTCCTACTTCTTCCTCCTTAGCTTGAATCCTCAACTCAAATGCGAATTGTGAAATCACGTCGAGATGACATTCCTTGGCACCGGTGCGATGACTCCTAGCTTCCACCCTGCTTTTTATGCACACCATAGAACTTGTCATTCCCCAGTAACAATAAGTTCCGTCAGGGCACTCATTGGCCACGAACGCGAATCCGAATATTCGTCGACAGATTTATTGTTGACGAGCGCATACGTCCCAGTGACGCAGTTCTCGTGTCCAATGCGTGAGCTGGGCTCGGCTGACGTCAGTTTGGCACCGCTGACGCGCTTTGGGAACCCTGGATGTATCATAGTGAAAAGGCGGAGAGCTTTCGAAGGAAAGAAGGTACAAAATAGTCCGCTATATTTTCAAATGTTCGTACCGAAAAGCTGGCTTTTGACTTTCTACCCTCTTTCTTTTGGCCAACAAAACGATATGCGATTAGTAAAGTCTCAATTTAAAATCATTTATCCCAGCCCAAAATTCGTTTCATGGCCCCTTTAAGGGGGCAATTATTATCTAGTACCTGCTTTACCTAATGCATATACTTGCAATGCGAATTTCTGTCGAACGCCATTGCGAAATATTATAAAAACAGCATCGACTTGACTATCATTATCAATTACTGTAGCAAAATTATGGAGACTGTGGAGAAGATGCGTCACTGTCGAGCACCCTCTGCGGAACCCATGTGGTTCATCTAGTAGAAACGCCGCAGATTCTAAAAAGTTTATATTTTGCTTGAAAATTAAATGTTGAAGAACCTTACAACCTGTACTCAACAACGAAACTGTTCTATAATTGCAAACATTTTGAGCGCAGCTCTTAGGCGCCCGGTTCCGGGATGAGCGACGTCGCCGTCGCCGTCGCCGTCGCCGTCACCGTTGGCATATCCGCGCGTTGCGTTATGGGACGTTTCGCATATCCACGTCACACGTGACGTCACGCGAATGAATGTGACGCAATGCGAAATTTATCAGAAAAACGTTTGCCCTAAATTTAGCAGGAAAATTTTACCACTAAATTCAACGGGGAAATTGACGTCACGCAACCTCAACACAAATTCAGTTTCCCCACAAAATTTAGTGGGGAAATTTCCGCTAATTTTCCTCCTAAATTTAACGGGAAAATGTTAGTACATTTCTCGCTGAACTTAGCTGGAACATTTCCCGCTACATGGGAGGGGAGCGGGAAAGGATGAGGGGAGGGGGAGGAGGGGCATACCCTCCCCTCCTCCTCCTCAACAGCTGTGTTCTCATTAGGCATTACAGAGAATTGTAAACTTCTTTCACTTTTTTTTTTCTTCACTCTTATATATAGGCACTACTTCGCCTACTTTCCAATCTTGTGGCACCTGACCCGCTTTTAAACTGCAAGAGTAAATCGTGTAATGAAACTTGGAACACCCTTCGGTATACCTTCTTAGAAACGTGTCAGAAATTATATCCTGACCACACGTCTTTTTCGAGTCGATACGTAGAAGGCTGTCAAGGATCTCTTTTATAAACACTAGTAAGTCAGTGATCCCGCAATTGTCGTAAGTGAATGATGGCCAGACAAAGTTATAAATGGTGTACACAAACAAAACGAAATGATTAAACTCTCTAGCTTTGCACTGTGCACCGACAAGCGTCTTCCCGTTATAAATAAGCTCATTAATTGTTACACTCTTTTTTTGTGAAACGTGCCCAAAGCTTGCTTGAATTTTTCGGGGGAAGTTGTGCATTTTTATATTGAAGTAATTATATTTTGATATGCGCGCTAGGCGCGCAATTGATGTCGGTAAAAGAAAGCAAAATATTTTAACTTGGTTGAAATCTTTCTACTCGATTTAGCTTCTGTTTTATATAAATGATTTCCTGCATCACTCATGGGCTGCTTCATTATTTTGATTGATCCCTCAGGAACAAACTTGTCGAAAGATGTAAGAACGATTTGTTGGAGAAAAAAAAATTCCCATCTTATCTACGGACTCCCATTCATCTCGGAAAACACAAGACATACATAGAGGGCCTCCTCCAAGAAATGAAGTATATCAATATCCTTTCCTCGAGTGAAATCACGATAGCGTTTCTTTTCGGTGTGTGCGTACACGTACCGCGAAGCGGAGAGGTCGCAGCAAACTAGTCCGTGGTCAGATATGCACCCTGCGATTAAAACATCAAATACACTTTTAATAAAGGTCTCATATAAAAATACAAGATCAAGTAGCGACTTCCTAACATTTGAGCTGCAAGTGGGGCTCTTGACTACTTGGCTTAAATTGTTGCTAAAAAAAGCGATATCAACAAGCAGCCAGTAATGTTCGTAGCTCCCTTTGGGCACCACGCTTTTCCACTCTCTACCTGGAAGAATAAAATCCCCAGTCAGCATTATACAGAAAAATTGCTTACTTTGGGTTTGAAGAAACTCGAATAGTCTTTGAAGAACGTCAATATTAGCTTGGGAACACCTGTATATTTCTCCAACTAGTATTGACTGGCGACCAAAGTTTATGGAAGTCGTATTTTGCAATCATGGTCACGTTCAGTGAACGTACATAAAAAGGTTGCCCTAAGTTGAAAAAGAAACCCACCTCCTCTCGGAATTCGGTTACAGATATTATCACAATATCAGGATCGAACATCAACTGGATACCTTATAGCACAACCGCCTTGTTGGTGGTACTTCGAGGATTGAGGTTTAGCAATCTAAAGGGGCGATATAATCTTCCCCTTGTTTTTAATTGACTTCGCAGTATTACACTCATCACGAAGAGTGAGTTGAAAAAAGAATAGCCAAAAAGTGAACCCACCGGCCATTCTTCGGTCTAGTGCCGGCCATTCTTCTTGACTGTACCATATGCTAGCGGGAGCCACACTGCGTGCACGCGAAGAGACCTAAGCAGCGCGTGCTCAAAAATAAAGAAGTTGTTCTTGGTGCTGGCACAGATCGTGAACACACAATCTTTACATTGACTAGTGCAGCGACCTTATGCCGCCACACATAAAAAAAAAGAAAATTACCTGAAGCATGTGTAAGGGATTAGGGGTGGTTGCCTGATAATTAGAATAAGTACAGCATGTGGATCACGCATTTCAGTGCCTGAAACGCAATGATTGGCAACAAAAACACGATGTGGGTGAAGGGCGATGAATGCATCCGGTGTGCTTGGGGACTGTGAAAACAAGTAAAGTTAATTTGTCGCGACAGGCTTGTTGCGAAGCACTGTCAAACTTTTAAAAATATATTAAAGGGCGTGCGTAAATATTTTACGTATACTATGTAATATGTATAGAAGGGTATCAATGTAAAAATAAGACAATAATCCCTAGGTATTATAAGGCTCCACTTGCACGAGTTCTTCGCTTCTATAGATAATACAATCATCAAGAGTGACCTGCTTCAGCATTAAGTTACGGAGTATGGACTTTTTGTTTTACCAGTATTTATTTTTTGTTCAATAATGAATGGAATGCTTTTTAACCATAATTAGTTTTTCTGCTGTCCTCAAGTTGTAAACATTATTTTGGCAGATGGACTTGAGGAGGCAACCCGGCACTCAGTGCGAAGGTGGCCTTACCGGGGTTTCTCAAGACCATGAGAAGGTGATAAACGTTCTCTGGATATCCACCGAGCAGCGGATACCTTGGGTATCTCAAAATCTAAAGTTAATTGAAGAGGTCACCCAGGGCTCAGCTCAATGTTGACCTTATCGGGATTATCATAATCTTGTGATGATGACTTTTTTTATCAGAAATACAGCTTAACACTGTGACTGATAACAGTGAAATTCAGCCAGGCCATACAAACTTTATACTATTTACCGATGTGAAAGGGCAGAGCCAAAGAGGGGGCGGCGTTCTCGTCACTCAACAGAATTTTTAATTTGAAGCTTTAGAAAGCGCAAAACAACACGAGGACGATGAAAACACAAAGACTACGAGACAGGCGATAAATTATTCTGAGTCCGATGTCATCTGTTCGCAGTGTTCTCCACATAGTTTGGGTTTCTTTGAAGTCCTGTTTGGAATCGATTTTAGTTGGAGTTTGCTACCGTCCACCCAATGTTTCTCCCGACTTTTGCAATTTGCTTCGTAACGATTTGGCTCTTTTGGCAGTGCATCATCCTAATAAGCAAATATTGTTGTTCGATGAGGTAACCTTTCAGGTATAGACAAGAATAACTGGGCGCCAACTTGTTCCGTAGAGGCGAATGTTAACCGCAAATTTACCGAGTTGTACTTTTTCTTGATTCTCGTCCAGCTAGCTTATCGGATTGGGTAAAGACAGTTTTGTGCCAAATACTCAACAAAGGTATATAAGATAAGATACTAAATACCCATTTCAAGAAGTATTTAGAATAGTATATAAGCTACATTCACTACGAACTATCTTGAGTAGAGCTCAACTACTTTGAAAAAGTAATTGAATTACATTCGAAGATACACCGCTATTTGTTTGAAGGTTGGTAATATAAGAATAAAAAAGTCAAACGGGGTGCTCTATTGTGATAACTTCGCTGAAAATCACATACTGCTGTGATCTTTATGACTCAAGAAGCGACTTAGTGGCTGCAATTGAAGATAACTTTGAAATAATTCGGGATATGCTAGATAATTGGTGCCGAAATATTTTAGGAACAAGGACTCACGTATTGTAGGCATGGCAACTGGCGTGCTTTAGTATGGCGGCAGGCTCGGCTCATGGTGCATTCCGCAATAGGTTTGTAAGATATATGTCTTGACGCGATTCGACGCGATAGCTATCCCAAGGGCATTAACAGTTGTTACTTTTTTCTCTCATGTCATGATCCTTTATTGTAACTGCCTAGAAACTCACCAGCAGGGTTCTACTGCATATCACAAAATGTTTGAATGTGCAATAGCTTTAACTCCCACAACATATTAGCCAACCATAGGTTGTCAAGATGTGAACATTGCAATAATGCAAGAAGTATGAATACAATAATAATCCATGGAAAAGAGGAACAAGCGGGACAAAGGACAAACACAAACCTCCTTTGTCCCCTTGTTCCACATGGAAACGAGGTACAAGCGGGACAAAAGACAAACACAGATCTCATTTGTCCCCCCCCCCTTGTTCCCCATCTCCAGGGAATATTATCGTTATTCTTGCCTAGCTCGCTTGCACCTTTGCAGTAATTGCATTATCAAGTATGAATAGCGGACAGGTACATTCACTTGAAAAAAGGGTATACTTCTGTCTCTTACTTACCTGAAAGAGCAGTGTCCCCGGGACAGAAGTCGTGAGAGGCTGACCTTCACTTGCTTCTCCATATTGCCATACTACGTAAAGGTGTGAGCTGAAAGAGCAAATGAGAATTGCAATTGACAATTATAAGAGCCCCTAGAAAGCTACACTCAAGTATCGGTACTCCTTTCCCCATCGTCCAGTGCTGCCAAGATGGTCATACATCCGTTCGGATGGTGCCATTCATTCACGTGAATGCAGCTTGTGGGCACTGCCGTGCTGACATTACGTCATTACTCGAATGTACTGTAAATGTTGACATTAGACAGATTTATGTATTACTTTTGATAAAATCTTTAGACACATGACAATTTGAACTTCAGATTGGGAAGCGCCCCCATAGATGCGTCGCTCTTCAGCTGGTCTTGGGGAGCACGTCTTTAGACGCTTGCCCTTTTTATCACACAGGAGGAAGCAGCATCTATGCCCTAACATCGGAAATAATTTTACTTTAGAAATAATGCTCAGACGGCACCACAAAAACGTTTGTTACAAAAACAATATAGTCGAAAAGGGCACAAAAAGAGTCCCCATTTTTTCAGTATTTTCGGTCATGGATCCCCAGTTAAGGGGTTAAGATATAGATTGATCTTGTGTGTTGGAATGTTTTTTTTTTTTTCAAAGCAAGAACATGCCAGGACTATGTTATGAAGTGTATATCTCTTTTTACTATGGCCATCAGGTGGTGTAGCCTTTGTCATTTGCCACATTATGCTCAATACGAAACTAAAAACAAAACTTCTCGCAGACTAAGACCCGTACGACATGCAGTGCGAGTTTTTAACAAAAACAATTTGGCAGGAATCTGCCTGGTCGGGGAAAACTTAGAAATTTGAGAACATTTCCGTCCACAGACCCACATCTGTGTTTCCTACATAAAGGGGACTAGCGAAGCGTAGTCACGCACGCTGGCAAAAGTATTCAGGTGTCCCACAAACCGTTATCAACAGTTGGACGTATCATGTCACGACCGAAAGATCGTCGCCCTAAAGAAAGAGAGCAGGGCGTTGTATATTCAATTCTATGCACGGAGTGCCCTGCCACCAACATCGGCGAAACATCAATAGCTCCACTGGCACATTGCCATCGTTATATGTGAACGGACTAAGCCACCTTACAAACTGAAAAAAGAGACCATTATCGTAGAAGAAAACGAAGCTGCTGTCTCCTATCTCCTATGCTTGGTGTAGCGTGGCGTGGCCGCTTATTGTTGGCGAAAGAAAATTGGCTTGGTGGCTCGCTGAGTTGGACCCTGTTCGAGACTCAGAGCCGAAATTTGGAGGTGCTTTCATTATGCGAAGGGGAAAACGTCCAAATATTGATGCCCGTTGTGTTCATTTTGCGAGCGCATTCATTATGCGAGTAAATGCAATAAATAAAAATATTCTCAAAAACTTCTCAGGTGTTCCTCAAGCTTTGAGTAATGTGACGTATTCAAAGCTTAAGTAATTCACATTGACCTCTAAGCTGACACTGCGGTGGGAACTACGCACCCACCGGACCAATCAACAACCTCCCTTTCATTACCTGACCCCAACTTCTGCACATGGTTATGGGCGGGAGCGTAAACACATGGCGAAATATAGACATATGACTGGTCCAACGAGCATGTCTTCTACCACGCTATCAGAATGTCATTAAAGAGAGTATAGTGATGCACCCCAAAGCAGTAGGTGCCAGTTCAGAATGTCTGAAGGAGAGCACGCCCTCAAACATCCTGAAATTGTAGAGAGTTTCCGGCCGAGCCACTCGATTTGATTCTCCCGGCAGTAAATAAAAGAAACTCACGAAAACACTGTGTCTCATGGTAAGCCTGCTACCCCCTTCAGGAATCGGGAAAGATCCAAAAACCCACAGGAATGTAATACTGGATCCTTGAACAGAAAAGAGAACAGCAAAATGCAGGTTTTAACCCAAAATACAAACTGCCTCAGTGAGCGACACTTAAAACTAGCTACAGTTCTTTAGGCACAATCCTTCTATTATAGAAAATTGTGTGCAATGACGTGCTGTCATTTTTCTTACCCTATAAACCTCTCCCAAGTCAAACGTCCCTGACGCCGGTTCTGCAAACTTCATAAAATCTGCCATTACTGCATTATCAAGTTGTAGAGTAAGTGGCAAGTTAAAATTTCAACGGTGGAGGCTCACACACATTAAGCACCTGCTTCAAGGCCCTCCACTGTCGAGAAAACACTCTGTCATCCGATCCAAAATATAGGCTTCATGCAGAAGATAGATTGAAGTGTGCTGCTGATTCAGTAGAACTTCATCATATTCATCAACCATTGCTTAGCCGATTCACTATGCGACTCATTGTTACAACGAAACTTGGCCAGGGCAATACGTTTTACAAAGAAATGGTTACGTATTTGACGGACGGTGTCATTTTATTATGCAGCCTTATTTATTTGCTCTGTAAGCAGATGAAGAGAAGTGAAGAGGAGCAATATACAAAGTGCTATGGACAACGACAAGACGAAAAAGCGACAGGACAAGTGCTACTTGTGGTTCTTCAGCTTACCCTTGTACTGGCATTTATGTATCAGCATTGTTTAAGCAACTTGTCAAGCAGTTCAATTTAGTACCAATGGAGTGGCTTGACAGTGGCTATGTCAATCAAACAGAGAACATGCAGACAACAAACCACTTGGATGGTGATGACCACAACATTTTCATGTTATCTCACAAAAATCAGTCCAAGAAAAGCTGATCCTGCACTTATGTTGCAGGATGTATGCATCATCTGACGGCGCAGTCGCTGGAGGGTCACACCGCAGTTCTTTACGTACATTACACTCACAGTTTCAACGCAGTGACCGATAAGTCTTTCGGCGATATTAAAAGAAAAAAAAAGACATTGCTCTGAATATTTTCTAATTTCCGTCAGTTTACATATAAAAACAATTGCACGTCAAGTGAACCTCGTGATAAACGTTTCATGCCGACCAATCAAGGATAACATCCATGCAGTTCTAATTAGATTAATAAACCGACTAACAAAAATGCCATACAAATTGAAACTCAGGGCGACAAAGAAACCAGGAGGTCATGCGATATTTGTATCGGTAAGTGGCTGCATTCCCAGGAAGATCTGCTTCAGTTTTTACAGTATCTTCGATTTCCTCATTAAGCAGCTGTTATCAGTTTTGGCCACTGCTCATGCATTATATTTTAGAGTGAAGGCACACTGTGCAATGGCGTGTTTACCGAGTGATATGCTGACTTTTTTGCTAAGCTCCCAATTTTCCCGAATAATACACAAAATTACAATTATAAGAAGCCAAGATAGATTAATATGGTCACGCAAATTTATGTGAAACGAGCTGTCTACATCAGTGCATGCAGGGTGACTCCATTTGGGGCTGTATAGGCACTTTACAACCACCCTGCTAGCTTGTTAATTCAAACCCAATTATCCTCTGCTACATGTATGAGCTGCAAGATCTTGGCAGGCAGTTAAAGTGCTTCACTGAAACCACTTAGAAGTCCTGGAGTTGTACTCAGACTGCTTGCGTTTGCTTTGGCATGCGAACCCCATACGTTTTCTTCCACACTAAGTAGCACAAACAATATTCTGCATGTGGCCAATTATTAAAAGCCTTTTGGCTTTTCAATCTAAGTAAATGTACATACTGAAAAGAAAAATTATTGCCTAATAAGGCCTACGAGAAAATTTTGAAGTTTGGTATTTATTAAGTTTGCCAGATCTATGGCGGCATAATATTTTCCCTTCAAATCAAAGCAGCACCAAATGTGTCGAACCACGAACCCATGACAACTTCAGAAGAGACTAATGACAAGTGCATGTAGTTTATGATAATAACAGAACTACCTGATACTATGACCCGTAAAGTTGAACAAGCTTACAAAAGAGATCTAGAATGCCAAAGAATCAATGGAAATAAAAATATGACGGTATGACTGATCATTTCCGAAACCCCAATCTTGGTATCGATAGCATGCATCGATGCTTTCAATCATGCTTGAGGTGTGTGCCACAAAACACTTTGAGTGAAGCTCCCTATCATTATGCTCTTAGGTGGGCAAAAGGTTAACATCAAAAAGTTTTAACAATAAAAAAAGAAAAAAAAACATGCCAGATAATAACTTCACGTGGTTCCCCCAAACACAAAATCATATAAACCTGCAACACCTCTCAGGGCTGAGAAAATGACCAAGGATGCACAAGAATAAAGCACCTCGTCTTGAAACAGTGAATGGAATATGCCAAGGTGAAAGACTGAATGCAAAACACATTGCTCTTCTAAGCAACTAACACTGGCTACTATTTCGTGACCACCTTCCTCGTAATCTAAGAACTAAGATAGTGTAATTATATGTGGTGCATCGCCTTCAGGATTGCTCAATGATGTGCAACTTTGTTGCACATCATTAAAGTGATCTGAAACTTTTTGAATGGCTTGAGAAAGTCTCATACTTTGTATCTCGTTCCAAGTTAAGCAGTAACACAGTAACAATCTTCTAACACATTGTACCTAGAAAGTATCAGCTATGTAAGACAAGAATGATGCAAACATTATCCATTGTTAGCGCCGTTCTGAAAAAGACAGACTCGCACAATACATCCCACCACCCACGTGGCACACCCATGATGTCTTTCGCCTGGACAGATGTGCCAGATGCACATTAAGTCATCTCTCTCTGACCGGCCTCCATGTCCACAACAAGGTTCTAACATTCCAGAAGTGTGATCACGTGGCCATTGCCCTCTGCGGATTGACTGCTGTGGTGACATGTAACACAATCCCTAGCAAAAATAACGGTTTGAAATCAGTCCGGAAAGTGAAATCCGGACTAAAATTAAACCGGAGTAAGACAAGAGAGGCGGCTTCCGGTTCGCACATACCGTGAATTTTCGAATCCGGTTCAAAGTCAAATTGGAGGAATTCCGGACAGGCAAATTTCAGTTTGCTGGAACCATGATTTTCCTAATCCGGTTCAAAGTCAAATTGGAGGAATTCCGGACAGACGAATGCCGGTTCGCACAAACCGTGATTTTCCTAATCTGCTTCAAAGTCAAATTGGAGGAATTCCAGACAGACCGATTCCGGTTCGTACAAACTGTAATTTTCCTAATCGGTTAAAAGTCATGTGAAAGAAATCCGGACACACAAACTCCGGTTCGCACAAACCGTGATTTTTGGATTCCGGTTAAAACTACAATCGAAGAAATTCCAGACACACAATATGCAGTTCGAACAAACCATTCCTTCCCAAATTCGGTTAAAAGGCAAATTGGACGAAGTCTAGACACAACAAATATCCGCTTTGCACAAACCATACTTTGCCATATCCTGTTCAAAAGAAAATCGGATCAGTCGTCTGATGCCGAAGACTTTCACGAGTACGGTTGAAACATCAAGTTGCAAACAATCCATCCCGATCCCGTACGGGCTGCATCAATCAGAGCTCAGAGCGCAGAAGACAACGAGCTGATACGCGGCGCCAAAAAGGCGACATCACGGCGATTTTTGTGCAGGTCATCGCCATCTAATTCCATCTAGCTTTTTCTATGCACTCTGCAATACTTGTTCATTATTATGCTTAAACTGCGTTTTGTTATTTTTTAATTATTTTTTAAAATATATTCTTGATAACTGTCAAATAACCTTTTTTATATAATTTTCACCACATAAAACAAACAAAAACAAAACCTAACTCGATGCCACAGCTAGATGTACGCACAATCGGAAAGTGTCATTCCAGTATCTTTGATAGCTTTTCTGCTGTCTCCTTGTTAATGCCTTCATGTTCAACATTTTATTATGGTGCACATGCAGGCAATTTCAAGGGCTTTCATCAATATAGGTATGCAATGTGAGTGTCCTCGCCAACACACTTGCTGTAGTAGAGTCAATACAACTCGTGGTTTTTGTGACAATATAAAATTCTTTTACAAATTATGCTACACGGCCTTTTTGTTAAAGACCTTGCACCTCATTATGCTCTTAAAACAAAAACAAAAAGTTGCTGGCCGGCATCGGTATTTTGCTGTCTTTGATGGCCAGTATTTACATGAAAGTTCAGTGACTGGCTGGCATTGGCGCTTTGCTGTTCAGGCTGGCGAGCCCCGTCATGGAAGTTCCGTTTACTGACCGGCATCGTTTTATTTTTGTCTTTTTCACTATGCAGTCAAGTCATTAAAATTCTGACGAACTGCGGCAATTCATGAATACCGAGTGGAAATGTTTGCGTTGATCAATCCTTCGTAAATGACTCCCAACGCTGGAGTATGTGATCCCAACATGGCAAGGCTGACGTGTTTTATCGCGAATACGCGAGAAAAAACAATGCGGAGAGGAAACTTTGCAGTCCAGGATTTCAGAATCTGACCGCCTATGCCACAAAAAATAAATTTTACAAAGCCAAACAATACTTTTTTCAGGAATCTAGTTTAATCCGGCGGTATACGCACGTGTTTGGCTGTGATAAATAATAAAAACGGTATAGCGGAGCCTAAAATAAAAAAAAAAACACCTGGCATGATTGAGCACGCACCTTGAGTTACAAAAACAATAATAAACATTACTTTCCAGAAACTAGAAAAGTAAGAGATGCGTTAATTGCTTATGACGCTACGAGAGTGTGAAATTGAGTGTGAAAATGTGCTATTTCAGGCAGGAATCGACTGTTTTCTGTGGTAGTTACGATCATATTACAGAAATATTTCAAATGTTCACATAGCCAAACGATATCTATCTCTTTGATAGCTGATGTTATACGACATACCGTACCAAAGGAACGCGAACATAAAAACTTTTTTTAACGCAAAAAAGCGAGAAGCAGCAATGTGTTGTGGATGTTCACACTGCCCTTGACGCTACAAAAAATAAACGTTACAACGCCGAACGATACCATTTCTGAAGGCTACGGTAGTTTAATTATCCGCGCTGTACTTGGATCTCAGGAATAAAAACGTGCTTAAGCCTAATAAAAAAGTAAAACTGACACGGCACGCGGGTGATAGCACTGATCTACCAGAACAAAAATTAAATACAACTTTCCGGAAGTCAGAAAATTTAGAGATGTGCTTAATACGTAGCCTATGAGCTCAGCTAAATTACTTTTTTTTTAAAATGGCAGTATTATTGTTTCAATAGTGGGTGAAGATGACCGCTTTCAGAAAAACTTCGGCCGCATCACTGTGTCAGTTTTACCAGTTACACATTTTCCCATTTTGCTCGCAATATGCTCATTATTATTATTAGATTGTTTTCTTCGTTGAAAGGACTTGCGCTGTTTGCCTACTGCACTGACCCACATATTAGCACGGGGGGGGGGGGGAGTGAATTATCCCGGCAAAACAAGAGGGCCACGGTTTGTGCATTGCAACAATTCAAACTTGGGCTCGCACTTCTTATTTTCACCTTCTGCGTGATTGTTACCCTAAAGCACGGTGCCGAAGACTGCAAGAACTCGAAAATATTTCAAATAATAAATACTAATACAAAAGGTGAGAAAAATATTTAAATAATAAAAACTAATACAAAAAGGTGAGAAAAATATTTAAAATAATAGAAACTAATACAAAAAAATAAGGAAAAAAATTGTGTCTACCGCGATTTAAACCAGCGACCACACGCTCACCAAGACAGCGCAGCGCGTTAACCGACTTGACTACGCGCCCGGTCGATCTTGGTTCGCTTTCTGGAAGGTTGCAGGTTGGCTGAATTCGTTTTGAAAAATTGTACTTTTAGTTTCGTATTTAAAATTTCGCTACGTATTCAGGACTTATTTATAATACTGTGGCAATATTGGCGTGCGCAATAATTTATTATTACTGTATATTTTATGAGTTTTTTAAGGCGGCTCGTTGATCCTTTTATTTCAAACGTGTTGAAGATACGAATACAATATCACCGAATCAACGGCCTATGTTTCGCACGTTTTGCCGGCCGTGTGCGTTTGAATGCCTGTGTTCACGACCGGCTAACGGTCCAATTTCCCGATTAGTCATGATGATTGGAGTTTGCCTTGTTTCAAAAATGTACCGAAAGAGACAGCAGCGACTGTGAGATGTGGAACTATGTCAGATCTGCTCAAGAACCAAGATCAATGCACGGGATTCGAAGTAAGCTCGTTTGTTTCATCGTTAGGGCTAGATTATTTCCATCAGTTGCGGCGGAACTCTTTGGGAGATGGGGGGAGGGGGGGGGAGTGATTGATTGCTTCCCTCCTGCCATATTGTTTACTGGTAAACTACTGGGTGTATCAAGGGGCGGCCAGGGTGTTTAAATCGACCGCGAAAATTCGGTTTCTTGACCTATCGCGTTCCGATTTAGTATAGCGTTGGCCACAGGTGGTACATTTTTTCTATAAAATTCGCAAAGAGCGAGCTTACCTGAGAACCATAGGGCGCCCTATGGTTTGAAGACCGGTGGCTTCGCTGCGTTTCCATAAGAGCTAAGCCTTTTTTTCTTTTTTTTACTTTTTTCTCAGGTAAGCTCGCTCTTTGCGAATTTTATAGAAAAAATGCACCACCTGTTGCCAACGCTATACAAAATCGGAACGCGATAGGTTAAGAAACCGAATTTCGCGGTCGATTTAAAGAGCCTGGCCGCCCCTTGATACACCCAGTAGAATGTCTAGTAGAGCGCGGTGCCCCTCCATCGCCGACACCACTCTCCGTCCTTGCGTGCGGAGAGCTGGACCCGACAAAAAGCAGCGATTGATTTATCGAGCAAGCCCGTAGCTTCCACCGCCCAGTCGTCTGGGAACGACTTTATTTTCGCGATTCGTAGTCAGAAAAAAATTGCCTAAAATTAATGCTGCGATGAATTCACCCCATGATGATTAATGCATAGCATACCACTTCCGATCGCAAAAATTTGTGCCCGCGAAATAATTTTTGACGCCGGCACTTATTCCTCGCGAAATGTCGAGCTCTAAAGATCATTTGCTGTACACGTGTTTCGTATGATCCAACGCACGTGCAACGAATTTCACACCTCCAGAAACATTGAGGCTGCTTCAAATGGTGAAGCATTTATTCTCTTCCTACTGGTGTTTGTTTTAGAGGCTGTCAAGTATTAATTACAAGCTTCTGGGGAAATTTACAAGCATGTCCTGAATTAAGGTTGTGTCTCGCCAGTTTTTGGCATTTATATTGTGTTCGGTGCAAGTATATAGTGTTAGCCATACCTCACCCAATGCCTGCTTTTCGTTTGGTACTGCCTTTAGCGAATGGTGTAAGTTGTAATTGTTTTTAGTTGTTGCTTCGTTGTAGTAAGGTGGTGAGCTGGTACTAATTGAACACCTTGAAAAATAGTTCGCAAAAAGTCAGGGAGACAAGGAGAGTAACGCGTAGACCTCATGCAAGAGCAGACTGAACTCGTATAAATCAGAGAAGGAAGAAATAAAGAGTGCGGACGGAGCTCGAGCACAGGCCCAAGATTTACCTGTTAGCAAGATCAGATTTAAAAAACATAATTTCCATGTCAGTTAAGGTAACAGATGGATGGCTAATACATAAAGACAGCTCAATCTCTCTCTAAAATCTACGATGCATTGTCACCTACCTATGCACTGTTTACACTGCTCGTGTATGACATCCTTAGAAAAAACGTGAGTAATTAGCAGATACTATAAAAAACATACAAGAGAATTATTTTAGGCGTTTATTATTCGTAGTATGGGCGACCAATGTGTCCGCACATCCGTCTTTTACCTGAGCTGCCGAGGAAATCGTTTTTACAGTCTTATGCATATGGGTGAATTAGCACGTTCCACTTGGACCTGTTCGAACTTTTGCTAAAGCTCCTTCCGCAATCTTTATTTTCTTTCTTTTCTAATTCATCTGTGTTGGAAGTCTGCACTCGTATGTAGTGTATGTATTCCTCTCCTTTATTCCTTGTTTTTTGTGTGCCATTTTTCAAGATGTTCGAATCACAATGAACTCACCACCTTACTGCATGGGAAGGCTGTTAGAGTGTCCGCAAAACAATCTACCTGACATCTTTGCCTCACGCCCCGGTTCCTGAAGCTCACATTCTCCGAGCACAGCATTTCTGATTTCTCACATCCTCTTACTTCTTTTCTTTTGTGTTCAATAAATCGAGCTGCGAATGTGCACCAGTCTGTGTCCTACATGTTCCTGTTTTTGTCCTTGTCTTTTTGTGCACTTTTTTTCAAGTTGGTCCATGATATTTTTTATCATATGTCCTGATCTGTGTTTTTATTTTTATACTTACTGCAGCCTTTCCCAATTATACGTTGGCATTCACTTTTGCCATCCTGATGTGAGTGTCTTGAGACGACACACAATAACAGTCTCTGCTGAAGTCCTGGCTTCATGGAAGACTGCCAAGGCTGTTCATGGTAAGGTGCTTATATATTGAGCAATATAATAGCAACTTATTGCTGCTAGGGCTGTTTTTAACAAAGACTGTATTTATGGGCTGGCCTTTAGCGATTCTGATGCCACGCACTTCGAACGAAAGCCTATAGGGGAATTGCGCATTTCATTCGTAAGCGGAATGCTGAGTTTACAACAGAAGTGTGTTGCACTGCCTTGCGTTGGGGGATCGGTGGCCGACTGGGCTAGCACACATCAGCTTGGAGCATGTGGAGCGAAAGCTTGCGCTGCAAAACCCAGGGATCCTGGGTTCAATCCCCACCCCTGCCCATTTTGATCTGGATGAGCATCGTACCGGCATGCGGTCGTGTATCACTACTGCGTGGTGCAGGTTGAAGACCCCAGGCTAGCAGTCGTACTGCACTGGCTAAATTGCTCATCTACAGCGAGCGACTCATCGCAACTTTGAAGTGGCTGACCAACTACACGCTGTATAAATATCCACAGAATCCCAACAGAAGTGCGTCACTACTTGCATCCAGTCTTGCTTTGTGTGTTGTATTTGTCTTTTGTATTTGTTTATTTAGTGTTCCCAATAATGGCTGAAGCCTTCTCATTGCTACGCTTGTTAGTAACAACACACAAACACGAATTAACGGCGAGAGTGGTGAACAGTGCCAGTCTTGCCGCTTGCCACCGCGCCCAATAGTTTTTGGAGAGATTTTGGTCTCTGTGGTGTTTTGTCGTATATCGCACATGGACACAACCAGAGCGCTGTACCAACATTCAACACTTGCAAGACTTGCGTGAATACATCCCGTAGGTGGTCGCACTTTGAGAGTCATTTTAATGTTGCATAAACGATAGAATGAATGCTTTATCGAGTTGGTGAACCATATTTTACGATGACAGCGCAGAGAAACAATCGCTCACCAGATACTCAGGAAGACAAGCACACGCGCTGAACTTACAACTCGTGTATTCGACTACTTCGTTCTCCTCTTCAACGTCTGGGTTGACTTTCCAGAACATAAGCAGAAAAAAATAGCACAAAATACACAGAAAAAAGCGAAGAAAAAATAGAAAAAAAAACGAAAACGGGAAGCCCTTCCCTATTGAAAAAATGTCTGTGAGGCCCACTAGGATTTCCTGTGAGGGCCTGAGAGGCCTTTTAGGATATCCTGAAATGTCTGATGGGCCCACCAGGCTCCTCTACTAGGTCTGTGGGGCCCATCAAGATATCTTTCTGAGAGGTGTGCGTTCGTTCAGGGTCGTTTTAAAAGGTCTGTGTGGCCTTTCAGGGCCGTTCTAAAGGGTCTGTGAAACCCACCAGAGATTATCGGGAGGACCTCGCAGAATTCATCCGAAGACGGTAGTGCGTAAACGTGCTGTGATCATCGGCAGCCCACTTCGGTGACGCGAGTGCGTAAACCTGTTGTGTCGCTCTTTATATTGGTTCATAGTGTAGACGAAGCGAATATTGCTTTGATCGAGACTCATTGAGTGCAAACGATGCCCACATATAGCCGCCCATTGAGAACAGATAGAAGTCTATCGAGCTAGCTTTATCAAACAATCTCGGCTCAAGAATTCGGCGGTGCGAGTTCGCCACCGAGCGGCCCAGCCGCCCGCCCAACAACTATACTTCGTTTCACCTTCGGTCCGAGCGCGGACGATGGTATGAACCGAAGGGCCAATCAAACAGCACAAAAAGCGCAAAGTCATGGCGTACTCTCTGCGCTTGATAGGACTAGCCGGCGTAGGAGCACGCACAGAGAGACGGCGAACAACCCCTGGTCCTATCAACTGCAGAGAGCACGCCATGACGTTGTGCCTCTTTCGCTGTTTGATTGGCCCTTCGGCTCACTACATCGGCCGCGCTCGGACCGAAGCTGAAACGAAGTATAAGTAAGCCAAGCCGGTCCGAAATGTCCGAAATGTGTGACATATGCGACGGACAACAGACGGACTTATACGTATTGCTTATTTTTACTTACATTTCCTAGCACCGTCTGCGTGTATACAGCGTTTCAATATTTACGAGTTCAAGGTCCACCAGCGCGTGATTGTTGCTTCAGAAACGAAACGTTGAAACTGCCATTTATTGAGAAGTGGCCAGCATAAGGTCGCGGCTAGCAAACGTGTCTTCGGGCTGCCGAAGCGAATCTCGGCCGCAC
Organism: Ixodes persulcatus; assembly: GCA_013358835.2. Classification (NCBI taxonomy): domain Eukaryota; kingdom Metazoa; phylum Arthropoda; class Arachnida; order Ixodida; family Ixodidae; genus Ixodes; species Ixodes persulcatus. The sequence continues at coordinate 196,321 of JABSTQ010010359.1, read as the reverse complement.
CCCCGCACTATGAAGATCTCTCCTTAACTTTGGGAGAGGGGGTTTGTGACGACGCAGACAACGGCATCCGGAATGTGGTCTCTGTGGTATTTGGCCCCGAAAGCAAAGTAGCCTGGTCTTACCAGCGCGCGACTGGGACCAATCCGGACGCGGGGATGTCACGGCGACTCTGATTTCAAGGCCTTGAAATCAGAGTCGCCATGACATCCCCGCGTCCGGATTGGTCAATTTGCTGCCGCTGGCCGTCGTAGGTCGGCGGGAAAGTCTTTGTTCCTGTTGGCTGTTGACGCTCGGTGAGCTCGTGCGAAGGCGCTGTTTGTGCGAATGAAGTCTATGCATTCCTGCGGCGACTTTCCTCGGCAGGTTCTTCGGGAGTTTGGGCGGCATGGGGCTGTTTTCGATATCAGGGTGGTGCACACGGATGGCCCAACTCACCAGGAGTCGTGCGTCCGAGAACGCAGCCACGCTGTAGGTCGGACAAGCGTCGTCGCCCTGGGCCGAAGCCGCCAAGCGATCCGCCTCCTCATACCCTCGAGTGCCGCAGTGGGCCGGCAGCCACTGGAAGGCATTTCTCCATTCTTAGCGCTGCAACATGATCGCCGCGCTCGCCGACTCTCCGGTGAGCGGTGGTGCACGCTCCGGGTTGGCGTGCTGGGTCAGTGCCGCCTTCGAGTCACTCAGGATTACCAGGCGGTCGGGCGTACTCTCTGCTTCAGCCAAGGACAGTGCCCGGCGAAGCGCCGCCAGCTCGGCTGTCGCCGAGCGTGCAAAGGAAAGGCGCTCCGCTGCTCGTGCTTCGAAGTCTGTCGACACCATGCTGTGGCTGTCACTGTGCGTGCGTCGTGGTCACGGTGTAAGATAATACTCTTCAGGTGAGGACAGCGCGCTCCTCGCGCAGTGCAGATGAAGTTCGCTTTTCACTCTCTCTCTCTCTCTCTCTTACTCTCACTATGGTTTCAAGCGGCGCCGGCAGATGACACGTCGACGCGTGGGCACGGCAAAGACGGCTTTTGCCGCGAGGTTGTCGCTCGTGCAGAAAGACCACGGTGTACCGGGGTGTCATGGCAACGAGATATTTTTTTTCGCTCTCACACAGTTTCGCCGTTTGGTTGCGGGCGAGACTGTCAGCCGCGGGCACGGTGGCCGCGGAATGATGCAGCCTTTTGGATGCCCGTCGAACGAACACTATCTGATTCCTCGCGCCGCGCGTTCAGCACCGCCGTGTCCTCACCTAAAGAGTGTATCTTACACCGTGGTCGTGGTCGACGGACTCGTCCATGTGGCATCGCGCCCATCCCTTGAAGTGCTCTTTGTGCTTCGGGCCCTCGAGGTCGGCGTTGAGTTCCACTCGAGCGGTGCATCTGTTCTGTTTTATTAGCTGAACTACCTTACGTCTGAGGAATATACCCAGTGGCATTGTGAGTACCTCGAAATATATATATATTTTGCGACAAACAACTCGGTTGTCCCTATTTGATTTTATCACTTGTCTGCAGCTGCTTGCGCGCGGGTTTGAGTAAACGCTTTACATACATTTTGATTTGTCGCGGCTTTCCGGAAATCTGCATTTCTAAGGTATGTTGGCTAAGGGGTTAGGCCGAAGGGCTGAAGTCTGATGTCTTGAAAGCTGAAGTCTTGAAGTCTAATGTCTTGAAGTCTGATGTCTTGAAATCTGAAGTCTTGAAGTCTGAAGTCTTGAAGTCTGTAGTCTTGAAGTATGAAGGACTAAAGTTTGAAGTGCTGAAGTCTGAAGTCTTGAAGGTCTAGTAGGATACCATAACACATCAGGGCTGAAAGGTCTTTTTTTCAATAGGGTTTACAAGTCATCCCTCTCCCTCAATGCTATCCTTAAGATAGAAATTGGAGCTTTTTGGTCGACAGCACTATAGAAGGACTACTTACACACTTGTTCTTCAGATGCTCTATTCTTTGCGCTTCCATTATTTCTCTTGTCAATGGGTCTCGACTCTTAGCTATTACGGAACAATTTTCAAAATGTGCTACACAATCACAATCTGGACAGTGTGTTCCCAGATTTCCAGCGGCGACTCAGTGGGTGTTTTAAAAATGCTTTAAACGATCATTCAAACACTTGCCAGTCTGGTCTACATAAGTAGCGTGGTAAGGAGTACGTAGGCCAGACTGGCAGGTGTTTGAATGATCGTTTAAGGGAGCATTTTTATATACCCATGGAGTCGTCGCTGGACATTTGAGAATCTACTGTCAGGATTGTGGTTGCGTAGCACATTTAGAAAATTGTTCCGTAATAGGTAGGATTTGAGACCCACTGACAAGAAAAATAATGAAACCGCAAAGAATAGAGCATCTGAAGGACAAGTGTGCAATGGTGAATTCCGCTCGCAGATCTCCAGCGCTCCAAAAGTTCTCCATTTGGAGCGCGCATATTCCGCTCGCAGATCTGGCTCGAGTTGGTCATCTTCCGCTCGTAGATCTCTAGCAGCGCCCGCTCCGTGGAGCGCCCCAAACCCCACCGAACTTGCTCTGCGGGATTTACAGATCTTTCCGGAAGTTGACAAAGCGGCCCACGTGATTTCCTTCTAAATCCGCAGTGCGCATGCGCGGCGAGGTTGGAGAGGTCGGCAGGCCGGTCGGGCCACGGTGGCCACGGTCGGGTCGTCAAGTTGGATCTGTTCGGGTGCGTCGGTTGTTTGCGCGGGATTGTGACGGCTCGAACGCTTCTACCTCGCGTAGATCAGGGATACAATGCCGGGACTGTGGAGCGTGGTAAATCGTAAGCGCTGACATCTGTGATTGTGAGAGGAAGAGCGAGAAAAAGAACGACAGAAACGCCGGAGGCAGACTCAAGGTTAGGCCTGTTCATCCTGCAGCCAATGATTGTTTACCTTTTTACACGGCATTCCGCCGGCTTTTTCCCGTGCAATAAAGCAAGAAGAGATTAGGCAACGATCGTGCAAGTGATGGTTTGTTACCTCTGTGTTTATTAAAGTCGTAACAGAAATCTGAACTCCACCGCTGGCAATCGCTGTCCGTGCCCCGCCGCTTCGAGGCGGCCGAAAGGTTTGTGACGGCGCCGAACGCGGACGTCTTCGTTATTTGTGACATGGGCGCCGTGGTACGCATAATTTCACCCGGCCTGTGTCGCAGTGTTATTTCTGCAGCTAAGCAGTGACAGTTGTCACTGGTCGTCGGAAAGATCAGTCGGCTGACGCGTTGGTGGGCTTGTCAAGTTCGAGCAGTGGCCCTTTTGAACGGCGGAGGGGGAAGCGGTGGGGAGTGGGTCCCCTCGTCGATTCGGAGCGGGTCCCACGGAGCGGAATTTTGCCTCCCTCGCGGATTTTGGAAAGTGCTCCGGATCTACGAGTGGAATTCACCATAAGTAGTCCTTCTATAGCGCTGTCAACCAAAGAGCTCCAATTTCTATCTAAACGATAGAGGTGAGGGAGAGGGATGAATTGTAAGGGTTTTCTTCTTTTTTTCTTTTTTTCTTTTGTCTTTTCCTTTTCTTTTGTGTTGTCTTTCGCTTTTTTTCTTGTATTTTGAGCTATTTCTTCTGCTTATCACGTTCTGGAAAGTCAATCCAGACGTTGAAGTGAAGCATGAAGGAGTCGAATACACAAGAGTTACAAGTTCAGCGCGTGTGCTTGTCTTTCTGAGTATCTGGTGTGTGATTGTTTCCCTGCACTGTCACCGTAAATATACAAAAATGAATAATGACATTGGCATACTTGTCGTGCCAAACCCTGTCACACTTGTTCCGAACTCTGATCTCCATGAAATCACAATACCATTGTTTCTGTTGTAGTGGCACGGCAGACTATACTTGTTTTGCTTCAGTCTTTGTAAGGGGGACGCTGTAATCCGATCCTACTCATCTATGGTGTACTAGATATCACCATATTTGCAGAGCTAGTCTTCGGTTTTTGTAGTTCCATTAAAATATATTTCAGCTTTTAAGTTATTTGTTATTTGGCATGTAACTTTATAAGCTTATCTAGATTGAAGACATCAAATATCTTGCCAGCACTCATGGTACGCGTTTGAAGTATATTGCGTTAACATAATTGACCCAATCTCTGATTTTTATTTGTCAGTGCCTCTAGCGAGTTGTGCATGCTAGGATTGCTTTTGTTTGTTTGTTTCACATAATCTGCAGCACATTTTTCACCTTTCTACTCAGTGCAGCTCTCGCCGAACAGAAGCTAGCATCGACTAGGCCGAGGATAGGTCCATGGCAGTCTGCAAAGGTTGTTGATGGTAAGCTGCCTTATATATACAGCTCTGTAAGAGCAGCTTGTCCTGGTGAGAATTTGAAATGCAATTTTATGTTTTAGAGTGTGAAATTTGCATGGGCATACTTGCAATGTGAAACCTTACCAAGCCTGTTCTGAACTTTCATCCCCTTGAGATTTCAATACAGCAGTTTGTGCTGCGCACACAGTGGCTACTTCGGCCAGGTAGAGACTTGATTCATATGATGGTAAACAGGTGAGTATCAACTGCTCAGTGCTGTCCGTGGTGACGTTCTCTCCTTATCAGACGACTTACCACGCTCGTTTGGCAAGGCATTCGGAAAGGAGAGCAAGTCAGCTGCTGCATAATGCTCCCAGTACTGGGCAGTGGACGATTCCTCGCTCACCTTCGTATAGATCACGACGGTACTTCAAGCTCGGCAAGTGTGACACTTATCTGATTCAGCCTAGCAGTGGTGTGCTGAGCGGTATCAGTAGAGCTAGTTGACTTCTGTACACACAGTGGCTGTGCGGTATAAAACACACCCAATTGGGAACTTTAATGCAATCTTGTGTAGTCCCATTGATGATATGATTATAATTACACACCGTTTTATGGCGCGAAGACAAAACGCAATGTAATCGGTTTTTTAGAGTGCCTGTGCGACCTTCAAGCTTGTCTTTGTACGTTCTCCGTGGTGAAATGCCCTCTATAAGCAAAATTTAGAGAATCCTTGAGCTATATGCTGCAAGGAGTGAAAGAAGTAGTCCGGCCGCATTCTCCCCTCTTCTGTATACTGTGCGAATGCAGACGTACGCGCACTTTGGATGCTTTGAACTTAAAGGCTCCACATAAGGCACACGGCTTAATAAGCATAAATTATTGTAAAGTGTTCGCGGATATGGCTTTTAAATGTCATGCACATAGGAAGCACAATGGTGGTGTAAAGTACGCCGAAATTGTAATGGTGCACTTTAAGGTTATACAGGGTATGTTCAGCGAAATGCGGGCCAAATCGTTTGTGCCAAAACTATACATTCCACAAAAACAGTCTTGTGTTGTTTTGACCCTGGGCCAGGGGCCTATTTAGAAAAATATTACAAAACAATGTAGTTAATAATGTGTATGTGTGCTGATTATTTTTTTTTCTTCCAATTACAGCATACACGGATGGTATCTCCAAGGAGAAGGGGTGGGATTATGTAGAGAAGCTAGTGCTTCTTTCTATGGGTACGAAGCTTTCCGAAGTAAGGTCAGAATGAAAAAAGCACCACCAAGTTCCGCCTGGTCCTGAGCAGCCACAATAATGAACACAGAATTCAGAATAATTTTCGAGTCAGCAATGACATTTGATTATGATCACAAATATTCCTGCTTTGCTCAAGGTCGCCTAGCTTACACACCATATTGGTGATCTTTAGCTCAGAAGGAATATGTTTGACCAGAATTAAACGTTATTGTTAATTGACCAAATGTGGCTGTCTTTGTAAGTCCTTCGTGTTTTTATTTTTTTTACTTGTGTGTTCATTATTTCATTTTTTCTCATGATTTGGTCCTTCGTGTTTTCGTTTTTGTTACTTATGTGGTAATTTTTTTTCCTTTTTTGAGGGTTTAGTTAAAGACGTGATGCCTTCTTCATTTTTAATCTGGAAAACAGTGGTGACCTCGTCGTGTTCAAGGAGCAGTAATTACCTTTCATCTTCTATTGCCCCCGGCGAACAATTATGTCTGTGTGTGTCTGTGTGTGTGCAACGTACGAGGTCACAAGGGATGATTTGGGGACTGAAAGGAAAAACAAGGCCAGCGAGAAGCGACTGGGGGACTTCGAACATCGGACGGTGCAAGAAAGGACTTCAATGACGAGGCTAGCAAGCAAGCCCATGTCAAAACTGCTGTGCTCGACCAGAGAGGTGCATTAGGACTGTGATTCTGTGAGTGAGAATCAACGACTTTGGAACTTTCGTGTAGTTCACAGCTTAATTGTCGCCTCCCGTTTGTTTCATCTTAATAGGTGTCCGTGTGCTGTTACATTTTTAATTTTAATGGTTTCCATGTCATATTACAGGTTTGTTTCTTATCATTTTTTTAATGGGGGAAGTGCTAGTTCGGCGTTTTGGCACTTTCATGTATAAAACGTTTTTTGCACACCATATTCCCTGTCTGCTCCCTCAACAACCAATCCCGCCAAAGGGCTGTGACTTTTCGACGTCGAATGATATGTTAAAATGTTTTCTAATAGTGATTGCCTGCATTCTATCTTTGTAGCATACATATTTGTCGGAATGACAAATTCCGAACCAGGCCAATAAAGATTGGTCTCTGGCATATTCTGTAGATATATCTACGTAAATACTCGTTTGGCAGTGTGGAATAGCAGTAAATTGTATATTTTGTGGATATTCATAAAAATGCATTATATGATCCCATGTTTGGACCTGGAAAGTAGGGTACCTGCCCCATGGCAATAATTTTCATGTGATGCTAGAAGGAGCATCACATGGAAATTGCTTTATATGGGGTGGGTACCCTATTCGCCAGGCCCAAACACGGGATCATATAAAGCAGTCTATATATGGTATATAAGGAATTGTGCAGATATGGGTATATAAGGAATTTGGCAGATATGATTTTATCCATCCAGATACGGCCTTATTATGCATATCTGGCCATATCTGTCCAATTTCTTATATATTCATATCTGTACCCAGGTAGCACGCCAGAGGAATGCCCAACTTGGGCAAAGGTCTGGCAAACATAAGGGCCCAACTTTGGCGCAGTTAGGTTTTTGCATCATGGCAATCATCAGTGCCAAAGTACGGTGCCTGACTATAGCCTTAGTTGGGCGATCCTAGGGCATGCCAAAGTTTGGCTCTTCTCTGGTGCGCCAGAGGAGCGCCAAAGTTGGTGCCATACTTGAGCCATAACTGCCAAAGCCACGCCGAATTTGGGTATTTCGGACATGCCAAGTTTGGCCTTTCTCTGGTCCGCCACAGTTCTGCCAAAGTAAGTGCCAGACTTGAACCCTAACTGCCAAAGCAACGCCTAATTCTGGTATTTCGGCCACGCCGAGTTTGGCTTTTCTCTGCTCCGCCACAGTTGTGCTAAAGTAAGTGCCAGACTTGAGCCATAACTGCCAAAGCAACGCCTAATTTGGGTATTTCGGACATGCCAAGTTTGGCCTTTCTCTGGTCCGCCACAGTTCTGCCAAAGTAAGTGCCAGACTTGAACCCTAACTGCCAAAGCAACGCCTAATTCTGGTATTTCGGCCACGCCGAGTTTAGCTTTTCTCTGCTCCGCCACAGTTATGCTAAAGTAAGTGCCAGACTAGAGCCATAACTGCCAAAGCAACGCCTAATTTGGGTATTTCGGACATGCCAAGTTTGGCTTTTCTCTGGTCCGCCCCAGTTCTGCCAAAGTAAGTGCCAGACTTGAACCCTAACTGCCAAAGCAACGCCTAATTCGGGTATTTCGGCCATGCCGAGTTTGGCTTTTCTCTGGTCCGCCACAGTTGTGCCAAAGTAAGTGCCAGACTTGAGCCATAACTGCCAAAGCAACGCCTAATTTGGGTATTTCGGACATGCCAAGTTTGACCTTTCTCTGGTCCGCCACAGTTCTGCCAAAGTAAGTGCCAGACTTGAACCCTAACTGCCAAAGCAACGCCTAATTCGGGTATTTCGGCCACGCCGAGTTTGGCTTTTCTCTGCTCCGCCACAGTTGTGCCAAAGTAAGTGCCAGACTTGAGCCATAACTGCCAAAGCAACGCCTAATTTGGGTATTTCGGACATGCCAAGTTTGGCCTTTCTCTGGTCCGCCACAGTTCTGCCAAAGTAAGTGCCAGACTTGAACCCTAACTGCCAAAGCAACGCCTAATTCGGGTATTTCGGCCACGCCGAGTTTGGCTTTTCTCTGCTCCGCCACAGTTGTGCCAAAGTAGGTGCCAGACTTGAGCCATAACTGCCGAAGCAACGCCTAATTTGGGTATTTCGGACATGCCAAGTTTCGCCTTTCTCTGGTCCGCCACAGTTCTGACAAAGTAAGTGCCAGACTTGAACCCTAACTGCCAAAGCAACGCCTAATTCGGGTATTTCGGCCACGCCGAGTGTGGCTTATCTCTGCTCCGCCACTGTTGTGCCAAAGTAAGTGCCAGACTTGAGCCATAACTGCCAAAGCAAGGACATGCCAAGTTTGGCTTTTCTCTGGTGCGCCACGGTTCTGCCAAAGTAAGTGACAGACTTGAGCCATAACTGCCGCAGTAAATCTTAATTTGGTGATTCGGGGCATGCCGAAGTTTGGCTCTTCTCTGGCTACCCACTGAAGTGCCAAATAAGTGCCAAAAGTGGCAAAGAAAGCCGAGAGGCCTGCCCGAGTTTGGAATATCTCTGGTGTGTCACAGAAGTGCTCAACCACGCGCCCCAGAAGAGAATTAAATTAAATAAGCGTTGGGAACACGATGGTCAGATGTCATCACCTCCGTTCCCAAGCAGCACGGCAATACTTTGCATTATCGTGCCAGTACCGGCCGAAAGTCGGTTCCAATATCGCTCAAATATCCAGTTTTGCAACACCGTTTGATATCCGGCAGGTATTGCCGTATAGCCGTTTTGCCCCGGCCTAGCGTTCGCGCAATATTGTGCGAATACTCTACTATGCGTCTGCTCCGTATTGGCCGAACGTCGTGCAAGTATGTGTACGTATCCAATCACATATACGGACAAGCAAACGTTTTCGATCACTCCCACAAGTTTATTAAACCGCTATCATTACACACAGTGTATTCTCGACATATTTACAAAGGTCACAATTCTCTGTAAAACAAAAAGCAAATTATAAAATAAAACTTAACACTGTCCTCATTCCAAACAAAACTCATCGCACAAAAAACCGCGGAGATTGAGAGGAAAGCAGGACTACTATCAGAAGCATGCTTGCAGTGTACTTACTAATAAAAGAGGGATATCATGTAATCCTTGATAGATGCATAATCCATATCAGGCACCCCACAAACACACTCGAGAAGGAAGGTTGCGCACATTCAACTGACGTCTCGTCGTCGGTGAAGAGCAGTTTTTGTCAAAGCGTATCCAACAAACACATCACAAGAATTCCACGAACTCTGGTGAAAAAAATGGCTATTACCGAAAAATTGGCATGGACGTATTCTGGCCGTTTACGACGAAAACACACTGCCGCGTCTGCAACGCACGAAAGCAACAGAACACTGAAGAGCGCTTTTCAAAAACCGGACCTACGTGGCCCGCCTATTTATAACTAGGCAAACGGCGAAAACAACAGCCCCAGAGATCCCATCAGCGTGACAAAGAGAGTCACGCGAAAACATTTTCGTCCAAACTTTTTTGTCCCACGCGTCCTACGCAGAGAGGTCACACGTTTCGCTCCACCCTGACAGCCACACGAAGACACAAAAGCAGGTGGGGAGGATTTGCAAAAGGCGAGGTCGAAGGGGCATCAACAACGCAGCTAAGCTCCCTCAGCATTTTCGACGCTTTAGAGTAAAAACAAAAAAAAAACGAAGACAACTTATAAAAAAAACAAAAACTGCTGTACAGCCAAAACTACAGGGGAGAGAGTGTATCCCGACCTGTTCAACAGTAGGGAAATATGGACGGGGAAAACCCAGCCCTTCTCTGGAATGAAATTGAATGGAATGAAAGGAAAGGCCGCTTCTGCCGGTGACCTTGTCGCCTTGCCTAGTCTGTCAGCGTTCGGGCCTCGGAAAGATAATCTCCTTCCTTGAGAGCGAGATGGAAGGGGTGCTTATGGTTTCCTTGTCGCCACCCGATAGGCCTCAATTATTTCTCTCCCGACTCGCTCGCAGTGGCCTCCCATGGCTGTCTTGCCGGCGAAATTAGGAGCGCAGCCGGGACATTTTCTCCCGTGAATGAGGATCGGGTGCTGAAAATCCGAAGCAGCTCTTTCGGCGTCCATTTGATGTTCTCGGAGTCGGTCGTTGAAGCATCGCCCCGTTTGCCCGATGTACCTGGCCCCGCAGGACAGGGGGATCGCGTACACTTCCTCCGCTTCCTCTCCTTTCCCCAATATTTCCCTTTCCCGCAGTCCCACGGAGCGGGCGGGCTTTGAGCTTGAAGTCGAAAATAAATGTTGTTGAAGTTGAAAGATTGTCCTGTATGTATTGTCCCTTATGTGTCTCCACTTTCTAAATGTTTAAAAAGTACCAACACGTCATCAGTCGAACTCCAAGGCAGTAAGCCTAGTTCTGGCACTTGTTTGGCAACTTTGGCCCGTAGCTGCCAGATGACAGCCGAACTATCGGGAAGCGAAGCCTAACTTAGGCACTTCTTTGGCGACTTTGGCCCGTAGCTGCCAGAAGACAGCCGAACTATTGGGAAACGAAGCCTAACTTTGGCACTTGTTTGGCGACTTTGCCCCGTAGCTGCCAGATAACAGCCGAACTATCGGGAAGCGAAGCCTAACTTTGGCTCTTGTTTGGTGACTTGGGCCCAAAGATGCCAGTTGTCAACCGAACTACAAGGTAGTAAGCCTAGCTTTGGCACATCTGTGGCGATTTTGGCTCGAAGGTGCCAGATGACAGCCGAACTATCAAAAAGTGAAGCCTAACTTTGGCATTACTTTGGCGATTTTGGCCCAGAAATGCCAAATATCTGCCGAACTACCGGGCAGTAAGCCTAACTCTGGCATTTGGTAGGCGATTTAGGCCCAAAGATGCCAGATGATAGCCGAACTACCAGGCAGTGAAGCCTAAGTTTGGCACTTGTTTGGCGAATTAGGGCCAAAATACCCAGACTGTTGTTGCCAAGGGAGGTCAGGTTTGGCTCTACTTTGGCTTCTTCGGGCTTTTCAATGCCCTAAACTCCCAGACAAAAGCCAAGTTTCGGCCCAGAACTCGGTGCTACCTGGGTATTTTTCAATATAAGTCCAGATATGAGATTTTTGTAAGGGTAGGTATGTCACTCTATTAAACTATTTCTATTATTTTCCGGTGTTGCCTGATACGGTTTAATATACGGTTAAACGCACTCCGGTGAAGATCTACGGATTGGCCAGATAGGGTTCAGCCTCCGCTTCGACCAATTTCGGTTGGTTTTTCGGACTGGTTATTTCCGGTTCATTCTACGGTTTCTAGAAATGCGGTTTGCTTATGGGCCCATATGACGGACTGAAATTCCGGATACATTCCGGTTTATTTTTTAACCGTTTTTTTTTTGGTAGGGATAGTGGTAGATTTCCACTACTAGAACCTCAACATGGAGAGAACAAATTCCCAAGAAGGGCTATGACAGAATGTGCAGAACCTGAACCGACCGTCTGCGGGAGCGAACCCTCTCTAAATTCCAGTGTCGTTTCGACAGGGACGACGGCGAGCACAAGCTTTGTCAGTATCGACGGCAGCCCCCCGAGCCAGAGTCCGTGGAAGCACCTGCGACAGTGAGCCCTCCCAGAATCCCAGTCACCACTTCGACTGGGATCACAGGGAGCACAGCTGATGGAAGTGGTGCCACCACGAGCCAGAGCTGCAAGGCAACACTTTGAGCAGTGAGCCATTCACGAGTATACCCCTCACCTTCTTGAATGGATACACGGGGAGCGCAAGCGTTGGCGGTGACGACAACACCACCATCAAAAACGAAGTGGCAGCACAAGAACCAGGTTCTGATGACGGCAGCCGCTGACATCGAGTCAACTCGGTGACTTTCCAACCAATCAGACGTGGTACCTGGAATGGAAAATGTTTTGTAGCGACCGAAGTGGCCAAAAATCTGCCAAGCGAAACTTGGCATTCAACTCTAATGATGAACCACATTGATTTGACTATGATCGACATATGTCTGCAAATTGCGTTAAACCACAGAAGCGTGAAGGCTGCATTAATTTTAATAGAACAGGACTTAAGGCAACAAACTGCCAGTGAAAAGAGTGATGAATTCTCAAGTGAGATACTCCCAACACTGCAAAACAGATAGGACAACTTACCATGAACACGTATTGATATCTGCCATGAAGCCTGAACCTCGGCACTGTGGGTGATGTCAGTAGTGTCGTCTCAAAGAAGTCAAACAAGGAGTTCGCTAAGGGACTCCCACTTGACCAGGGCTGCACCGACTATAAATGTGAAGAACACATCCCTTAGCAAAAAGAGGCCGTACATGAAACGAAGTTGAAATATATTGAATATGAATATTCATTTTGTATTCATTCTGTATAATTTTGTCCACATTCGAAATACGCGCGTAAGGTATTCAAAATATATCATAAATATTAATCAGGAAAGATTTTAGATATACCAGAAATATAATTCCTTCCCCCTCAAGATGTCATTTGTGTATTAAAAAACGGCTACACATTCTTTTTTTATTTTTATTTTGGATTTTGTTTGTAAATGGTGTCCCTGTGGTATTTGAAGGCACTACTAAATACATTCCCCAACTACACGTTAGAGACGAACACAAACACCATGATGCACTGAACACCTGAATCACAGTACTGCTGACTGCTCTAGAGCCTTATATAGCCTACATATTGAAGGTAATCATTTGGCCGGTGACCCCCTCTGCACTTATCTCTTACTAAAACGCATTGGTACAACTAAAAATAATTCCGCGCATCGCTAGAACAATATCCAGAAAAACGGCTTTTAGAAGAAATGTTATCGCTTCTCTGCATAGCACCACTCAGGACGAAGCGAGTCAAGGCAGTTTCTTCACTTTAAAAAAGTTATTTTGCTTTTCTTTCCTAGTTGACTATTTAATACGGTCAAACGTCACTATACTAAAGTCACTACTCACATCACGTACAATGGTGAGTATACACATTCAGTGAACTAACATTGTGCTAACACAACCACGCCAAACATATCTGCTCACAGCACTTGCTGAAGCTATCCAGCATCAGCAAGAGCTGTGGTTGTAGTTCCCGAACCCTGTTTGTGATTGCTGTGCAAGAAACTCATCGGGTGTTTTCTTGACAGAAAAAGGAAACAATAACATAGACTGGGCTGATTTATCAGTGTGATGCTGCACAACGCAATTGACAAACTAATCAAATGTTGTATGCACTTCAGTGTACTCCTCATCTGCTTGAAGTGAAGTTCTGATAGGCGAGCTTTTCAATACTTTGGAAGTTTAAGTCAAACTACGAAAGTATTACATTCAAAAGATACTTAGAGTATGACCCAACAGTATTTACGATTTCCAGGTATTTTAAGAGTATTCTGCACATATTTTATCGCAGCATTTTTATTAGGGTTTGAGTATATTTTGCATGAAATAAATAAATATTTTAAGAAATCTATGCAAAGGGTATTTTGCGCCTACTAATTTTGTAATTGCACATTTCAGAATGCATGAAGCGAACTTCAAATGTAGTTTAAATAAAGGTATTTTAAAAAGATTTTAAGAAATATATTTTAGTACTAAGTAAAAAAAGAGGTGTATATTTCCGGTCTATTTTTTGTGTACCTACAATTATGAACTATACTTCAAATACACTCAAGTTAGAATGTCGTATATTTCAAACGTCTTCGTTTTCGCTAAGAGATGATATGTTACATAAATGACACAAGAGAGAAAAGGGACAAACAATCCTAACAGACACAATTGGCTACCGGCAATGGCAAAATTGACTACTTTGCGATTAGCTATGCATAAAGAGACTACTTTGAAAAATATTTACCATATCGGGTGTATTCACGCTAGGCTAGCAAGCTGTGCGACTCGGGTACATCACCGTATTTGTGTCCGTGACAACAAACGGCAGCGCCCACACAGCCTCATGGGCCACAGTATGCAGCGAATCTTTCTTCGGTTCAGGTGACACCATGCACGAAAACGGTGTTGCTCTTGACAGTCTGCTGTCGCACAAGGACAAGGAATGAACTGGGGCAAAAAGAGACGAAAACAGCAGGCATTGCAGACCCCCAGTATTTGCAAATTCCGAGAGTCCGAAAACGCAAGCGAAATGGCTCGGTCGCCCTCCTTGAAACGAGAATGACTCGCCTGCATCTACGGGCAAAACCTCAACAAAAATCATGACAAGTGAAGAGCATGTGAGTATGTTAGTGAAGGTGGTGAGTGCACGCCTGTTTGTGTGGGGCTTGTGACTTTCCACATGGCAGCGTCTCGGGCAGCGGGAAGGTGGCCTCGTAGAGCTGGGGCGGCGCCTCCTCATAGAGGCGGCTTTTCGGTGGGGAGACGGAGAGCGGGGTTCCTGAGGAAGCAAGAATCGAGTAATCTGTGGGGGGGACTGCCAACGCTTGCGGCGTTGCTGATTTTTTTAATGCAATAGCATTCTTTAGCTACTTCACCCGGATTTCACGATACGGTATCTGGCATCATAACAAAAAGGAGCATGTAAATCTATGCTGCGTGTATGCGGAGCGGCAGTAAGCACTACTTCACATCCGCACCCTCCTCGGAGGTGGCAGGGAATGGATGCGCACTCCAGCCAATTGGCTGCGGCGCAAGGAGGTAAATACTCGCTGCACATACATGATGGGGCTTCCGCATTCCGTCGTCCACCCCAGGTGATCGACCAGACGACCCGCAAGGGTTCATTGCCATCCAGAAAATGCCTTGCGCTTGGACAGAGACACGTAGGTGGGCCGCCAGGCTACAGGAGCGCTGGGAGCTCAAACAAGAACTGATTTGGGACGGGGTGCTCCTTATCTAGCTTCCAGACGAGGAAGAGCCGCCCCCCGACGCGTGGTGCGCCGACTTGGCGAAAAGCGGCAGGTCGAGCAGCACACAGTCGAGCGGTAGTATGCATTCACGCCCACCCTACGAAGCAATCAATAAATTTCAAAATGGCATGATGACGTCACTGATTGTAGTAAACCATTCACAATATAAAATTTGTGTCGTCGTATTTACAGTGAGCTTTGACGCAAATCTCATGACAAATGCTATCGCAATTCGGAAACCAGCAATAGTGGTTTCTGCAGTAAGGTTTTTGTTCTATGTTGCAGTTTTTAGCCCAGTGCAGGGGACAGAGCAACGAAGTATTGCTAGCGCTGTTGTGACGCCGCCAACGGGATACTTGGCGTCAACTTTGAATGGTTCAACCACTGCTGTGGTTTATGGCAGTCGTGGATAGACTTCGCCGTCGACTGGTCCATATAGGAGCACGTGGACGATGTGGGAGTTTGATTGGTTTATTCATCGATGACAGGGAGAGAGTTGGAAATGTCAAAAGGAAGAACGGGGGAAGAAAATAGGGACTTTACCCGAGGCTCTGAGGGGGTCAAGATGGTCGTCCGAGTTGGGATTTTTGTAACTATGTAAATAAATGTACACAGTCGAAGAAAAGCAGCGCGAGCTTGAACATCACTCTGCAACGTGCCCGCCACCAAGCCCCAAACGATCAGAACTGAACCCTCC
Organism: Ixodes persulcatus; assembly: GCA_013358835.2. Classification (NCBI taxonomy): domain Eukaryota; kingdom Metazoa; phylum Arthropoda; class Arachnida; order Ixodida; family Ixodidae; genus Ixodes; species Ixodes persulcatus. Next base: position 180,737 of record JABSTQ010010359.1, on the reverse strand, counting down.
TCCACCAACACCAGGAGGACAACTATGTTCAAGGTACTTCATCTCGGGGAAGTGTTGGCACGGTTGGCTTTTGTTTTGGGTCGGGCCTGTCAAGTGTGCATGTAGTCAAGATGTTTCTTGACTGGTCAGTTAGGACTGTAGTCATCAAACTGATTTTCTGCAGCATCTGCACAATGCCAAATCAATAAAAAAAATAGCCGAAGGAGAGAACGTGCAAAGTGTAAACATTTTCACGGTGACAGCTAACAACAACGGCAATCTTCGAGATTTCTGCAAGGCAAAAACACGTGTGCTCATGAACAGTCATTTTTTTATTCGGTGCAGGTTTTCCAACGCTCCTGCGGTAAGGAACTTCCAATCCAGTCTCTCGACCTTCTTGTTTGTCACAATAGAACTTTGCTGTGAGTGGGCCGAGCCCGCTGAAGTGACATATTAAATCAAAATAAGGTCGGACAAAAGCCAACCGTGTCGACACTTACCCGAGACGAAGTACATTGAACACACTCGACTTGCCGAGGTTTTCCTCGTTAAGATAATCGCGACTCATTCGCGCTGCCTCCTCACGAAGAGAAACCGAGCCTTTACGCACTCGTTTGTCTAGACTCCGCGATTTCAAAAAAAAAAAAAAAAAAAAAAAAAAACAGGAGTCCGCAACACCTGCAGTCCTTGGTTTTCTTTTTTCGAGTACGACACAATTTTCGTGCGTGACGTCACCTGAAATTAAGTAAGATTTGCGTGGTATCGCCATCTCGATTAGTGTGGCCCATGCAGTTGTTCAGGTGCCGCCGTCTGCCATCACGGATACAAATATGGTGATGTAATCAGAGCGCACGTCTCGCTAGTCGCGCGTAAACACAGCGTATAGTGATAGAAAGGCATTCACGGCTTCAATTTGGATATACATCTTATTTATATTTGATGGCCCCCACAAGATTATTGTTAACAAACCTCCAACTAATCGAGAAAGAAAAGACTACCGCAGTAGATAAAACTCCAACATCATTCAGCTTTTCCTTTTCTTTTTTAGCACTTTGCGTCGCTTGAGGCCACCCACAACATTGAACTAAGAACCGCATGTAAACGATTTGACGAGCGACGAGACAGGCGAGCCCCTTCGCTGTCGCTCGGTCAGTCACGTGACGAAGCAAACCGCGCGAAAGCGACGGTAGAGAGCGACCAATGTGTCGAGCGAAGTTTTCTAAAAGCGTCGCTCACCGCCCGCCCACGGCCACCCACCTCGGACACTGGCAGAATGTCCACTACCTTTCTGGACATCCAAAAACGAAGTGACGCCGACAAGCGACAGTGAAAAATCTCCTCCGCTCGTCGCTGACTCGTCGCTCGCCAAATCACCTACACGCGGTTCAGCCTTGAGACGCGCGGGCCGATAAAGAGACCTGCAGAGCTAGGTTCGACATTGTACAAGTTCCTTTTAAAAGTACACGGAAGTGACGTCTTCACGTCTGATTGGTTGAAAGCAAGAATGACGTAAATTCCCTAGAAAACTGTGGGCGGAGTCGGCTAAACTGGGCGGAGTCGGCTACCGGACGTGACAACATATTGACGTTTCCTTTTGTACTGAGTACGTTTCAAAAGGTACTAGCTCCTGAGTAGGTGTCTTTCGTTGGTCATATTTTCCAAACCGCGTCGTCGTTGTCGGGCGATTATGCCACTTTTCAACTAATTTAGTTATTGTTTTCGCCGGCAAGACTTACCGACAGGACCGCGCAGCATTCGAGCTCCCGGAGGATTGCAAGCGTGCGACGCAGCGCCGACAGCGCGAGACAACGTTGGAGCGAGGACCCGGAGGTGAAGAGACTGCGAAACAAAGCTCGTGGGCGTTCACGACTGTGGAGCTTCAAGTGTTGTACACTTCGTTTCTACGACACGGAGTGCTTCCAAAGTTTGGAGGCGAGAGACGAGCACGCAGCGCAGGACCGAAGACAGTCGGCGTCTCTGTCCGCGTCGCGTCCGTCGCTCTGGTGCGTCGTGTCGGGGTCCGGCGCGGGTGGCTCCGCTTCCCCGAGACGCCGAGCGAGAGGTACGACGTGGAGACGGGCCTCAGGCCGCTCGGTAGGATATTCGCCGTCATCGGTTGCGTGAACGAAACGATGATCGCCATCGTCGGCCCGTCCGAGAACGATACCACCGCCCCCAAGGCGGTGCACTGTGCCGCAAGAATTTCTACGCCCTCAACCTGATGGTGTTAAAGGGACAATGAAGACGATTTTATTTAATTTTTTTAAATGGTGTTTTAATGCTTCTTGGGAACATAGCATGCTGCCCAATTTTTTGTAGACATTTGTGACGCGCATTTTTGTGCCTACGAAAGAAGTAAAGAAACCGAAACTGAGCAATCTCCATTCTCGTTTCTGGGCCCCCGAAAACGGAGGTGACGTAGGGAGTGACGTCAAGTGTGAATAGTGGGTATCGGTAGTATTTAGGAGATCGAGACTCTGGTTACCGCGGTGGATTATAGCAGCGCGGTGGCACGGTTGGCGCGGTCGTTTCGCCGAAGCTGTCAACATGGACGGCAGTGCCGCTCTCGCGAGCGAGTTCGAGCTTCCGTTCAGTGACCGAACACCAACGGAACGGGGGAGTACGTGTGTGGCGGCCCCCGACGGAGACCGCCCAGCCAGCCGGCAACGAGCGGCCCGCATTCCGAAGGACGGACGAGGGGAAGATGCCGAGGGGAAAGCGGCAGCGATCCGGTCGTTCCGGGATCCGATTCCTCCGCGGACGTCCTCTTTTCGTCGTCAAAGAACACGAACAGCAACCCACACGTGAAAACTAGCGTCGCCCGAAAGAATACTGGTCTTCAGTCGACCGTTAGAACAGCCATCTACATCTACCATTTTGCAGAATCCTTCGAGTACCGTGTTCTTTTTTTTTTTTAATTTTATTTGCCCATAGTTGCTCGTTGCCCGTTTCGCATCCAGCGTAGCAAAGAAAAAAAAACAATTATGCTGCTTTATTTACGGTTTAGTAATCATTTCCGGTCCGATTTATACTTTTCATGGTTATTCAAGCGGAAATTAGAACAGTATTCCTAAAAATCGCGAACCGAAACGTGACCGAGGGCACGTTTCTCGTTGCGACCAATCGCTGACGCGTCTCTTGTGACGTCGCGCTTCTTGGCCCCGCATCGGTCACGTGAGCTCCGCTTCTCCTGGCTTCTCCCGCAACTCTCGGGGCGTCGCCCCAGTCGATCCCGGTACGATTATTACCGCGACAGTTTAATTGATTTGCGCGGCACACAAGCGCCGGTTTCGGCTGAAATTTGGGCAACGTGGCCTGAGACGTGCCTGGAACTAAGTTCAATTGCCAAAAAGATGTCCGAAATTCCCTTCAGGTCATCCGGACCACCCCCTCTGAATCCGCCCCTGTGCTCCGACTGCACAAGCGTGTGCTCTAGGTAGTATGTCGTGACTTTTAAAACGTGCATCCTTCCGCCCGCCACATTATTTTGGTTTGAAAGAAGTGGTTTCTTGTCGTCCTATTTTGCGTTCATGAAGGTGTGTTGCAATCATGTTAATAGTGTCAAAAGAACTTGGAAGGTTCTGGAATTGAGACTGCTTTGTAAACCATGAGTGGAACATTCAGGTAAATTCATGACGGTATCTCTCTCACACTTCCAGATGCGTGACGCAGAATTCCGGGTAAGATGCATGGAGTCACGGTGCCCTGGGTCGGTGCACGACTCCTTTGTGTAATGCTTCTTTTGGCTCTGCCGCAACATCAAGGAAGGGCAGCTGGTAGACGACGACAGGCTCCTCCTCGGTGAGCATGCTCTATTCATTCCTCTTGCATACGGAAGCTGTGCACCGCTTGAAAACCACAGTACCGCAGAAAATGCGATGTACTAAACATTAACAACTGAGCAGGCCCTGTGCCTATACCTCTGGCACGTCTTTGTAAATACTATCCGAAGGAGCGTAGTACCAGAAAAACATAGAGTTGCAATCAGCTCTTTTCACTACTTTCTTGCCGTCAATTTTAAAAAGTACAGATTAAAATAGATTCCGTCCTCTAAACGTGCAGGCGACGACGGCTACGGCTTGGAGTCTTGGTTCATCACCCCTGTCCCTGGAATCCACGTGACCTCCATTGCTTGCTGCCGGTCTAGTAAGGCACATTCGTCGGTCAGGTCCGTTGTGAAGCGCTGCAGTGGGCTGTTGAAAAACAGATTCAAGTGTCTGCAAAGGCACCGGACTCTGCATTACCATCCATCAATACCCCCCACCACCATTATAACGGCACGGGCAGTGCTGGACAACGCCTGCCTTGTATTGAGTGAGCCAAAACCGTAGTCAGCTTCCGACCCTGAAAAGTGAGAGTTGGAGTCTGAGCCGAGCTTGGAGGAGTCAGCGTCTGATGGCGAGAGGCTGACTCCTGCCAAACTTCCGGTCGGCCTCTCGGACAGGGCTTTGAGGCAACGCCTTGTCGCCCGGTTTGAGACCCGCTGCAGCCGTGCCCCTGCGCAGCGCCAGAAACGCCAGGATTGCAGTTCCACCCATGAGGGACGCCGCCGGCATCAAGGTGTCTGTCGCCACAACGGTGGTCTCGCCCCAAAGGACGCCGCCGGGGAGCCCCTACTACCCTCGCCACGGTGATGCACAGCACGGACGCCCCCGGCGACGGGGAGCCGCTCACAACCACGACTGCGGTCCCGACCACCAAGGACCCATCTGTTTCCTTGCCGTCAGTGAAGCCCTCCCCGTGAAAGCCGTCAAGTGCACACTTCGCTCGCTGCTCCGCAGTCGTGGCCGTCCATAATCTATGCAGTCTTTTCAGCTCCAACACCTTGCACTGTTCACCGCACAGCCACCATGGCTAGGGCCAGCTCGAATTTGAGAGAAAAACATATCGCTGGACTACCAACTATGGTTTAATACTCCTTCCTCTTTATGTGCCTCAGCTATCTGTTTGTTCTTTATTCTGAGAGCTGTGGATACAATTTAGTTTGAAACGACCAGCATTTCAGCGGGACGTAAAACATTCCAAACACTATTGCTTTTCTTGTCGAGTTTAATGGAAGGCACAATGACGCAGGCTACTTTGTTTCCTTCGATGGCCATTGCTTTAAATGTTTTCGCATTTCTCGTGCATACAGGCTTTTGTTTCTTGCAAGAATGGTGATGCTGCTGAAAACAACACTGCATTTACTGGTGCGGCAATGACCTGCTGTAGTTCCCTTGACAGATGCTGCATGCTCCTCTGTCCCATCGTTTACGCACCTGCCAGTTTTGACCGATGTGACATTTGCCACATGATAGGGGAATGTAATAAACAACCCCTATGTAACACGGGGCATATTGTGTCTTGTAAGAAATGTCGCACATTTTCTTCTGGTTGAAGTTGCAATTTACTTTGTCTTGTAAGGGTACACTGTGTGGTGGGCGAGGAGGTTGTTTGAATTGTGAAAGAGGTCTGGAACATATATATAAGGCGATGGTTGTTCAATAAATTTCAAGCTGTGTTACAGACTTCATTGTTCTGTCCGTTTTTTTTTTTTTTTTTTTATTGTTCCTGCGTCTCACGGTTGCTATGGATGTCATTCACCAGCTCACCTGCGTTTTATACCTTTCTTCATACAATACGCCGAGTTTGGAGCAGAGCACACAACCTTATTGCCCTGCCTCGCAGCCAGAGTGTCGAACCGGAACCGAACCGAAAACCGGAACGGAACCGTTATTTTTAGCCGAACCGGAACTGAACCGACCCGAAATTTTTGCCGTCATCTTGGAACTGAACCGGAACTAAACCGGAAAACAATATAACGGTAACTGGTTCAAAACGGTTCACGGTAATTTTTTTATTACAAAATGATTGTTGGAGAAGTAAAAATTGGCAGTTGCATTTCTATGTAGTGATCAAATTGTCATAAACCGAATTGCAATGTATAAGAAATTGTTTGTTTTCGTGGCGCTTTTGTATTGGCACTACGATTAATCGTGTGTCACGTGACGTTATGGTTTCAAGACATGCTGTTAAATAATGTGACGTCCCGTGACCCCGTGGCGTAGATTACTCACCGCGTCCAAGTCGAGTTAAATTCAGAACGTCAATTTCCCCCTCTCTTCTCCAACGTTCCGTCTGCTTTTTCCTCCCCGGCCTCCTCCTTCCCTCGCCCTACCTTCTTGAGTCGAAACGGACTATAGATGCATCAGCGTTGTTGACACGGTGACGTCACATGCCATCACTAAAGCCCATTTATACAGAAAAGTAGCGACATATCCTTTGAAAAATGGCACCTGCTATCTTGGGCCAAACCAGGCGGCGCTACCGTCGACGCGCGGGTGTAAAAAAGCAAAACATAAAGATAAAAGGTGTGCGCGTCAAAGAAGGAGGGAGAAGGAATGGCTATGCTGTAGGTGTGCAGTGCTTGCTATGAGCTCATGTCGCCAATCAAATAACGCCGACTGTGCAACGTCACGGCTTTCATCGTCTTTCTTTGAGCACATCCTTCGAGGCTTGTAGACCGTGACAGTGCGCTTTAGCCTATGTGTATGTATTTGCGTGTCTTTCAGCCTTTGACTGCGCTCTGACTCAAGTATAGGAAGGCCGTGTGCTATCTCGGGCCAAACCAGGCGGCGCTACAGTCGACGAGCGGGTGTAAAAAAGCAAAACATAAAGATCAAAGGTGTGCGCGTCAAAGGAGGAGGGAGAAGATGTCGCTACCTTTTTTATTCAGGGGCATTAGCCATCACGACTTTTCACCGCGAGTCATGCGACACCGTGACGTACTCAGTTGTCATAAGCCTGAGCCGAGTGCTCGGGTTCTTGACAATCAGCATCGCCAAACATTCGTGTTGGCTCGTGTTCAATCAAAGATGAGAATAGCCGAACTCTAATAAAACCTAAATCTCAACCCATGCTTTGTTCTTTGCCAGCCCCAGCGCATGACTATGATGAACACTGGCGGCATACAATTAGCGTCAGATCTCATTGCCGCCTGCTCTAATAGCGAGTTGAGCAGGGGAAAGCTGTTTCTTTCCTTTATTTTTTCTGCGTCTGCCATTGAGCAGAGAGGAAAACTAATGGGTGTTTTTGCAAGCTATCAACGTCAGGGATTACCTCTTAGCGGTATTTACTGAAAGTGCAAAAATTGTTGCATGAATTATTTTACATGTACACATCATTGAGGCACTCAAACATGTTTTTGTTGTTGCTGAACTGTCTGATAAGGTTGTCCCCGAGAATAGAAGCATTGAAATGACTGAATATGGCTTATTAATCTGACGATAAATAGAACTACAAGTGTGTACGGCAGGGGTACCTGAAACGAAATATTCTAGTGGCCTTTGACGGACAGCCGAAAGTCGGCAGCCGCTCAAATTCACGCAGTTTTGTTTTAACTTCACAGTTTTTGGATGCCCAAATAAAAGAAATGGAGAATTCCTGCAAAACAAATGACAGAAATATAATTGTCGAATTGGCACCCCCAAACAAAGAAGTCCCTGAGAAATTAAAAAGTATTCTTTTGAGGAGCACCGTCAAATGAAAAAAAAAAAGGGGGGGGGGGGAGGGTTAAAAAGTTCTCTGTGTAATAAAGGTTCCTCTGCTCCACATCTTCGGCACAGAGCAGACAGCGTGATCCTGCAAAACTACTTCGTTTGCGAAATCGCCCCTGCCTGAAAGCGCGGTTTCGGGGTGCCAGACACTCGCGCCGTTCCCCACGACGCTGCACCAAGCAAGAATAATTTTTGTTTCTGAATACATGGGCTGCACTGAGCGCGAACCTTCTGCAGTGTGCATTTTGCACCTCGGGATTTGATTTTCTCAACAAAAAGAAATCTCTGACCACTCGCATATAGTGCGATGATGTCACGTGCAAACCATGTTAAACAGTTTATTTTTCTGTTAAAATGTGATGTTCTTTACACAATACTTCGTTTCACTTTAAGTGTGAGCGTATCAGAAACTAAAAAAGCGAGCTCCGGGCTTTCAGCGTCCAAGCACGCGCGTTCCTGCAGTGCAAGTGGTCGGGACCAAAGGTTCGTGCTTGTAGCATAGCAAAGTGGAAATTTGCCCCAGTTGGTTGATTGCAAACAAAAAGCGCCGAAAAAATACAGGGACACAGACGAAGGGAAACAGGACAAGGCGCACTCTCAACGGCAGTTTATTGAAACTTCACACGTTACATAGCCACAAAACCCCCGTTTACTCTATCTGCTCAGCTCGCGTTTCAAAAATTCAAACTCATTTGTAGATAAACATAGGGACGTGTAACTTATACATTTCTTCTCCCTGGCCCTAATTTCATATGCCTCGTGTAATCCTCGCGAGACTTTATCTTTGTACCTAGCCAAAATCTTAGTGTTTGTTTGAAGCATAGGCTGCATCTGGACTTGAAGGGGCCATGCAAAGCGTTTCTGGCCATTTTTTTTTTTTTTTTATTTGCATTGCTTTCGCTCGAATCAGTGGCTGGGACTCTAGCAACACATTAAACATACAATAAACAAGAAATCTGGCGTATTTTGAACATAATAGATGAAAGAGGTTCAGAATTTTGAGAGCATTTTCTTTTGTTGATGACGTTATTGGTCTGAGCCAATAGAGAACCTAAACGACAAGAGCGTGAAACAACCATGCGCGATCTTCCTAAGTGTTAGAAATTAACATCCAGTTATGAAGATGTGAGCGCCTCACCAATTTACGGGTGTTCCAATCAAATATATGAGTGAGACTCACGAGCTTGAAAGGATCAGAAGGGGTACTTTGCGCGTATTTAGCCAGTTCTACCTCTAGAATACTATGTCATCATTATCCGACGTTCTAGAACAATGTCGTCACTAAACGCTCATGTTTGACACTGATAGGCACGCCGTTCGAAGCAGCATTTGGTTTTTTCGTCCCTTTGCAATGCCCCTTTAAGCTGAAACAAAGTATAGCAAAATGGGATGTCCAAATTGTAAAGTTGTGCAGTATATATAGCAGTCTCGCGATGATATGCTGCAGCCTCATAAAATGTTAGAGCGCGCATGACTGATAAAGCACGGAGTTGTAAACTCAGGCCACAAAACAAGTGCCCGTAAAACCAAATATAACTTTAGCCTCCCAAGACAGTATTCTGTGAAGTTTCGAGCTCGTGCAACCCGATGTCCTAATTTGATTTAAATTATAAATATATTGTCTGTTCTTTGCGATATTTATGTGTAATTAGGAACATCATTACACGCATCTCTACTAGAGAAATACGCACCATACCCAACCAAGTCCTGAACAGTAAGGAGTCCGACGTTTCAAAACCGATTTTGTTTTAGTTTTTTTTTTTTTTTTTATCAAGGCGATTATTTGCACGTGGAGAGCAGCAGCTTCTTTTCTATCTACTGGGTGTCGTTTGCTTCACTCACTTTTTCTTCTTCAAGTGCCCCAGTCCGTTAACACACGCCGACAGTTAAGTGGCTGTCGACCTATTGAGCCCGACCTATTGAAACGTCAGGCCACTAAATGTTTAGGGCTTGATTTGTGAAGGTCTGTATTTCTCAACTTTTTGACCAAACCAGACGGAGTTCCGTCAAACGTGTTTACGTGTAAAACATGCATCCCTATATAGTTCTTTGCAGTAAGGCGTCGTGTATGGCATTATTTAGAAGAATATAGTTTATTATCTCTCTCTCTCTTTTTCTCTCTCTGCATATTTCGTGCATTTGCCTTAATCTATAACGTGAGCACACGGTTCTTTTTTGGCATACCCCGCGACCTGGTGTTTCACACTGCCAAACAGCGAACAAATAAGCACGTTCCGCAGACTCAACAGATGGCGTATTTTTGAGTATCGTCCTCCCGTGTTGGTCCGAAGCGGTTATGTGAACTTCATACAGTCAAATTTATTGATGACAATAACAAATATTTTCTTACTACCTGAAGACTTGACAACATAAATAAACGGCCCATCACCATAACGATATACATCATAAGTTAACGCACCTACAAATTATCTGAAATATGCTCTGCAAATCTTTTACGGCGTTTTTATCCTCGAGAGGCACGTGTATAAGTGATTTGGGAGAAACTTATGCATTTTTTTTTTTCATTGTGAAGCTGATTTAAAGAACTTGTGTTCCTGACGCATCTTCAACTTCTCAAACATATAGAAGTATGTTGCTTCTTTTATTTGATGAACGCCAACAATTGTATGTGTCTGTGGGCTGGATGAAAACAAAGTACATACACAGTGGCGCGTGGCAGAACTATGACGATTGCGCACGCAGACCGTCAGAAAGTGACCAATTAAGTAGCTGTAATGTCAAGTAGACTATGAAATACCACTTTGTTGTATTAAAAAACAAATCACCAATTAGCGAGGGTGATGCTTATTTACAAACTGAATTGACCGGCATCTTGTCAAGGACAAACATCAAACGCCAAGCTATGTGGAAAAGGTACACTTCAATGCGCTCTATTTTAGGTCATATCCGAACTGAATACGAAGGTCACTCTTTTCTGCATTATTATTCGCCTGCATCACGGCGCTGAGGGTAAACAATATTGGTGAGGAAAGCAAGCGTTGTGCTTGCCGCTCAGAGTTTCTATAAAAGGTAGAAGGGTTTGTCCTAAAACTCTTCTGACATTTAGAAAATATTATTGATTTAAGCTCAGTTGCATCGTCCTCATATATATTGTGAAACGTATTCTATAATCTAGATTTAAAATATATATGGCGAGAACGTGCCCATTTCATGATTGCATGCACTAACTAATTTATCAGTAGAAGAGCACAGTAGGACTCGACTTTTAATATTGCAACGCAAAGGTTTACTAATCACGCGCATTTTAGACGACCCACCCGACTGATAACCTTTAGATTCAGGTAAAATATGTGCGACTGAGGTAAAGAAAAAATAGATGTTAAGTCATATATGTTAATCTAGCTTTTCATTTACTGTTTCCTCTAAATCTAACAACACAATTTATTTTTGGTACCTGAAAAACAAAAAAAAACAAAAATTGGATTCAACAAATGATAAAAAGCTATATAGTTACTCGTTTCACTCTTGAAAAAGTGCCTATTGCCAAACGAACGCGGAAAATATATTCTCAGTTTAGCGGTTCAAACCGGTTTGAACCGGTTCAAGCCGGTTCGAACCGTTATTTTTCGCTCCCCGGAACTGAACCGGAGCTGAACCGAAATTCGTGAACCCGAACCGGAACCGAACCGATAAAAATTTCGATTTCACACTCTGCTCGCAGCTACTTCCTTTTAATTTATGGGTTATGCCATAAATGTAGGGTACTACAATTTTTTGCTCAGTTCTTGTATTCTCTCTTCCATATCTGTGTCAGCTGATTTGTGTTACAGTTTGGTGCAGATGTTTTCAGATGCGCATACCAGGAAACCAATCCGATAGCCAGAATCACGCAGGCAGGAAAATTGCTTTTCAAAATTTGCCCATTATTCTCGTGACAATATTTCTTTAAGGCCGATACAAGAGCAATGTAGGAAACACTGCGTTTTATCGTTTTGGAATGTTCAGATGCAAACAAAAGAAATCCTTTGCACGACCTTGGTTCATACTTCCAACATATGTTTATATCTTTAAATTCCAGTGTGAGGTCGAGGAACATGATGGACCTGTTCACAGGTATTTTATGTGATGTGTTTAGAGACGGACGGTACTGCCCCCGGATATGTGTTGAATGCATGGCGGTGATATCGATAGCCTTTCCATTTTATGAGCAGAAGGCATGAAATGCGTGGGAAAATGTCAGAGAAGGCTTGCGGTTTGCCAAGCCGACAAAGGTCACCTCGCTTTGCCCTGCAGAGAGCCGAGAAATACTTTACACCATCAGTAGACCTGTAAAGACCTATTTCTTTGTGTTGATTAAACAGGGATATTGCCATTTTGGGTATTAGTTCATATCCCTTGTGGTTTTAAACATCCCGTTATTACCTTCTGTATTATGACTACATCCCTCAGGTGTCCCTCTTGATGTTAATATTGGGATTTGTGTTGGGATCTCTCAAGACATTCCAGGTTTCTCTCTCCCCCTTACTTTTTGTCATGGCGCCTATTTAAGCACTTTTTGGAAAATAAAAATTTCAGCTGTGTTTGAGACCTTTCAGTGTAGGTATTCTTTTTTACGTATAGTATCATGGTTTATGTTATGTTGCACAGCTAGTTTATTTTTGAAAGGGCTTTATTTTTAGAATGCAAAACCGTAACTTGAAAACGTAAAATGATATGAAAAGAGGTTTTGCAATATTTCATTATCGAAAGTAAAAATGTACACACTAGCATAGCGTAAACACTTGGAGATTCTTAAATCACATGTTATGTCAAAAATTGATCTCTTTTTTGAACACGTTTTGCAGAACACTACCTCTAGGTTGTATTTCGTTACATATCTACTAATATACAGGAAAGCCTGCCATATTCGAGACAAGATCAAATGCAGCTAGATAATAATATACTGTAAGCGACCTATTTTTCGCGGGATGAATATTTCGTGATGTACGAGGGGCGTTCATAAAGTTCGTATTATTGTCACGAAGGAATAGAGATTCAGCAATCAAACTCGACTAGGAGTTGAGACTTTTTCTACATATTCGCTACCAAAAGTTACCCACTTTTTCTAGCGATGCACCACATGCCGGAGGCCATTGTTATAAAACTCCTCGTTTTGAGGGTTCAGGAATCGCTCCACTTCAGCAATCACTTTGTCGCCGTCCTTGAAATGCTTTCCTCTTATTTAGCCACACTGGAAGCGTCTCCGCCATTCAACCAAAGTGTCATAAACTGGGGCGTTGTCCCCGAACAACGCTTCCAGATTGGAATGAATATCCTTGGCATTGCTTCCTTTCAAATGGAGAAAACGGATAACTGCATGTGCTTGGTATCGATGGGCGGTGCCATTTTTGTTTCGACTCCCTAGCGGCGTTCCGAGCTACTATAGCATGCGATGTTTATACTGTGCGGAAACTAGAGGGACGCGCGCTCATGTTGATGCCTGTTTTGTTTCATTTTTTTTAATTCTTTGTGCCGATAATACGAACTTTATGAACGCCCCTCGTAGGTTAAAGCTGAAGTTTTGGAATAATTCGCGGGTTCTAATTTTCCCGACGCGGTGGGGTCTCAATATAGATTCCAAAGTGTTGACATCTTACCGGAATTGTTCGCGGGACCTATTTTTTGCGAATTGTAGTCGATTCTCGAAAATAAAGTCGTTTACAGCATATACAAAAAAGACGTGGCGAAGTTTGCAACTTAGGTATTCCAGACAAGATGAAAGTAGTTGCTGTTGCAAGTTATGACTCCACTGTAGGTCTCAAAAAAGGTGAGCGCGCAGGCGAGCTCGTGAAAAGTGGACATACCTTGACCTGAGACAGAGAAGGAAAAGAAAGGCATGTCTCCGAACACACAGCTGTTTTTGGATACTCTGTGCGTTAACCGCGTCCCTTTTACGTATCTTGTTTCTTCCCTGTCTCAGGGTAAGTCATATCAACCGAATGTTTCTTGGGTTCAACAGAGCAAGTAGGCGTCTTTGTTCAGGTCGTCTGCTTGCTTCCGCGCCTTCATTACGCGCCGGGACCACGAAGCACTGGTAACGGGAGCTCTTTATGTGCAGCCATCAAACCCGCGATTCTGGCTTGGTCCGACATGTTGCTTTAAAAAAGGCGCGAAGCGCGCATCCCGAATTCCTTGTAATATGGAAACAACTTTCTCTCCCGTTAACTCTTAAATGTATTGCAAAAAGACACAAAAAAGCGGTTTGTTTTAACAACGCCCAACAATTTTTTATTGTTTTTCAATACTTTTACCTGTACTAGAACAGATGCGACGGCCAGCGACGCACAGGATTGATTGCCGTTCCTTCACTAAACGCAGAAACTGCTCACCGCGTCGTAGTAAATCCTACCCCGCATCCCGCGCATAGGGACGCCTCGGGGAATGCGTAGCTCCCTCCACTCGTCGGGGGTTGGCTCCGCACGTCGCTCAAACGGGTGACAGGTGTCAAGTTGGCGATGACGTAGCGGCGTCAAAGTGGGCAGAGCCGCCACGTGAGTGTTGCTAGGATACGTTCCTCCTTTCCATTACATCACTTCCATGTACCTTTTCTCAAATGTCGAACCTAGCTATTCTGAATAGCAAGGTTCCACATTGTACATGTGCCTTTTAAAAGTACACGGAAGTGACGTCTTCACGTCTGATTGGTTGGAAGCAAGAGTGACGTAATTTCCCTAGAAAAATGTGGGCGGAGTCGGCTAAAATGGGTGGAGTCGGCTAGCGGACGTGACAACATATTGACGTTCCGTTTTGCACTGAGTACATTTCATAAGGTACTAGCTCCTGAGTAGGTGTCTTTCGTTGGTCATATTTTCCAAACCGCGTCGTCGTCGGGCGATTATGCCACTTTTCAACTAATTTAGTTATTGTTTTCGCCGGGAAGACTTACCGACAGCACCGCGCAGCATTCGAGCTGCCGAAGGATTGCAAGCGTGCGACGCAGCGCCGGCAGCGCGAGACAACGTTGGCGCGAGGAACCGGAGGTGAAGAGACTGCGAAATGAAGTTCGTGGACGTTCACGACTGTGGAGCTTCAAGTGTTGTACACTTCGTTTTTACGACACGGAGTGCTTTCAAAGTTTGGAGGCGAGCGACGAGCACGTAGCGCGGGACTGAAGGCAGTCGGCGTCTCTGTCCGCGTCGCGTCCGTCGCTCTCGTGCGTCGTGTCGGGGTCCGGCGCGGCTGGCTCCGCTTCCCCGAGACGCCGAGCGAGAGGTACGACGTGGAGACGGGCCTCAGGTCGCTCGGTAGGATATTCGGCGTCATCGGTTGCGCGAACGAAAGGATGATCGCCATCGTCGGCCCGTCCAAGAACGATCCCACCGCCACGAAGGCGGTGCACTGTGCCGCAAGCATTTCTACGCCCTCAACGTGATGGTGGTAAGTACGCTCGTATTACGTACTCAAAATCAGTTCCATGTGTGTCAAAAGGAATACAGCGTAACGCCGGTACGGTGTGGACATGCCATTTTATAAATGAGAGGTGCGGGCTTGTGTGCTCCGCCAGGGGCGGACGCAGGTATTTCTAGGGGGGGGGGGGGGGGGGGGGCGGCGTTTTGGTCAGCGCATCATATGTTTAACCCCCCCCCCCCCCCCCCCCGTTTCGACGCCCAAAATTTTGACACATGCATAATTCAAGAGGGGGGTCAGGTCATCCGGACCATCCCCTCTGAATCCGCCCCTGTGCTCCGACTGAAGAGCGTGTGCTCTAGGTAGTATGTCGTGACTTTTAAAACGTGCATCCTTCCGCCCGCCACATTATTTTGGTTTGAAAGAAGTGGTTTCTTGTCGTCATATTTTGCGTCCATGAAGGTGTGTCGCAATCATGTTAATAGTGTCAAAAGAACTTGGAAGGTTCTGGAATTGAGACTGCTTTGTGAACCATGAGTGGAACATTCAGGTAAATTCATGCGCGGTATCTCTCTCACACTTCCAGATGCGTGATGCGGAATGTCGGGTAAGATGCATGAAGAACCACGGTGCCCAGGGTCAGTGCACGACTCCTTTGTGTAATGCCTCTCTTGGCTCTGCGGCAACATCAAGCAAGGCCGGCTGGTGGACGACGACAGGCTCCTCCTCAGTGAGCATGCTCGATTCATTCCCCTTGCATACGGTGGCTGTTTACCGCTTGAAAACCACAGTTCCGCAGAAAATGTGCGGTACCGAACATTAACAACTGTGCAGGCCCTGTTTCTATATCTCTGACACGTCTCTGTATATACTATCCTTAGGAGCATAGTACCAGGAAAACAAAGTTGCAATAAGCTCTTTTCGCTGCTTTCTTGCCGTTAATTAAAAAAAAAAAGAAAACAGATTATAATAGGTTTTGTCTTCTAAACGTGCAGGCGACTACGACTACGGCTTGGAGTCTTGGTTCATCACCCCTGTCCCTGGAATCCACGTGACCTCCATTGCTTGCTGCCGGTCTAGTAAGGCACATTCCTCGGTCAGGTCCGTTGTGGAGCGCTGCAGTGGGCTGTTGAAAAACAAATTCTGGTGTCTGCAAAGGCACCGGACCCTGCATTACCATCTATCAATAGCCACGACCACCATTATAACAGCACGTACAGTGCTGCACAATTCCTGCCTTGTATTGAGCGAGCCAAAACCGGAGTCAGGTTCCGACCCTGAAAAGTCATAGTTGGAGTCCGAGCCGAGCTCGGAGGGGTCAGCGTCTGATGGCGACAGGCTGGCTCCTCCCAACCTTCCGGTCGGTCTCTCAGACAGGGCTTTGAGGCAACGCCTTGTAGCCCGGTTCGAGACCCGCTGCAGCCGTGCCCCTGCGCAGCGCCGCACGCGCCAGGATGGCAGTCCCACCCATGAAGGACACCTCCGGCATCAAGGCGTCTGTCGCCAAGACGGTGGTCCCGCCCAAAAGGACACCGTCGGGGAGTCCCTACCGCCCTTGCCACGGTGATGCTTAGCACGGACGCCACCGGCGACGGGGAGCCGCTCGCCACCACGACTAAGGTCTCAACCACCAAAGACCCGTATGTTCCCTTGCCGTCAGTGAAGCCCTCCCCGTGAAAGCCGTCAAGTGCACACTTCGCTCGCTGCTCCGCAGTCGTGGCCGTCTATAAGCTGTGCAGTCTCTTCAGCTCCAACACCTTGCACAGTTAATCACACAGCCACCATGGCTAGTTCCAGCTTGAATTTGAGAGAAAAACATATCGCTGGACTACCAACCTATATGGTTTAATACCTCTTCCTCTTCCAG
The DNA here is from genome assembly GCA_013358835.2 of Ixodes persulcatus. Lineage (NCBI taxonomy): Eukaryota > Metazoa > Arthropoda > Arachnida > Ixodida > Ixodidae > Ixodes > Ixodes persulcatus. The sequence goes on along the minus strand of JABSTQ010010359.1, from coordinate 164,009 downwards.
GCACGAGGCACGTAGCCAGAATTTTGTTTCGGGGGGGGGGGGGGGGGGGGGGGCGGCCGGGGCCGCCCATGACAAAAAGCGGTTTCAGAGAAAGGGGGAGAGGAGGTCCCAGCAAAAAGGAAGATTCCGGGGGGGGGGGGGGGGCGGCCTTCCCCCTTTGCTACGTGCCTGTCCTCTTCATGTGCCTCAGCTATCTGCGCTCCTTTTTGTTCTTTATTCTGAGAGCTCTACATACAATTTAGTTTGAAATGACCCGCATTTCAGCGGGACGTAAAACATTCCAAACACAATTTAGTGGTGTTGACGAGTGGGCTAGTTGGTCATTCGTATTAGCGGAAAACAAACAGCGCAGGGACAAGGACAGAGTAGAAGACGGTAGCCATACACAGCGCTGTGTATGTCTACCGCCTTCTACTCTGTCCTTGTTCCTGCGCGGTTTGTTTTCCGCAAACACAATTGCTTTTCTTGTCGAGTTTGATGGAAGGCACGCTGACGCATGCTGCTTTGTTTCCTTCGATGGCTATTGTTTTAAATTTTTTCGAATTTCTCGAGCATACAGGCTTTTTTTTCTTGCAAGATGGTGATGCTGCTGAAGACAACACTGCATTTACAGGTGCGGCAATGACCTGCTGTAGTTCCCTTGACAGATGCTGCATGCTCTCTTGTCCTATCACTTACGCACCTGCCAGTTTGACCGATGTGACATTTGCCACGTAATAGGGGAATGTGATAGACAACCCCTGTGTCACTTAGTGCATATTGTGTCTTGTAAGAAATGTTGCACATTTTCTTCTGGTTGAGGTTGCAATTTACTTTGTCTTGTCTTGTTAGGGTACACTGCGTAGTGGGCGAGGAGGTCGTTTGAATTGTGAAAGAGGTCTGGGACATGTATTAAAGCAATGGTTGTTAAATACTTTTCAAGCTGTGTTAGAGACTTCGTTGTTCTGTCCGTTTTTTTATTGTCCTAAGTCCCAGGGTTACTGTAGATGTCATTCACCAGCTCGCCTGCGTTTTATACCTTTCTTCATACAATACGCCTTGTTTGGAGCAGAGCACACAGCCTTACTGCCCTGCCTCGCAGCTACTTCCTTTTAATTTATGGGTTATGCCATGAATGTAGGGTCCTACAATTTTTTGCTTAGTTCTTTTCTTCTCTCTTCCATACCTGTGTCAGCTGATTTGTGTTACAGTTTGGTGCAGATGTTTTCAGATGCGCATACCAGGAAACCAATCGGATACCCAGAGTCACGTAGGCTGGAAAATTGCTTTTCAAAACTTTGCCCATTATTCTGGTGACAATATTTATTTAAGGCCAATACAAAAGCAATGTAGAAAACACTGCGGTTTATAGTTTTGGAATGTTCAGATGCAAACAAAAGAAATTCTTTGCACGACCTTGGTTCATACTTCCAACATTAGTTTATGTCTTTAAATTCCAGGGTGAGGTCGAGGAACATGATAGACTTAGTCACAAGTATTTAATGTGGTGTGTTCAGAGACGCACGTTACTGCCCCCCGGATATGTGTTAAAGGGTAACTGCAAAGAAAAAAAATTGTTTTTTAAACAGCCTATTTAGGACAAGCATGTCACAAAACAGATCTTCCGCGAAAAAACAAATTTTTTCTAGCAATATTTACGCCGCAGGACGTAATTTAGTCGGAGTCACAACTTTTCCACATTTGAAACTCCCGCGCTTTCAAAGCGCGCGAAGTGGCTGCTATACGTCACTCCGTGACGTATAGCAGCCACTCCGTGACGTATAATACCAACTTTGTGGCGCGCGATTTAAAACGGACGAAATAGCCGCAAACTAAAACGAGTCTCGCGCAATAAATATTGCTGTAAAAAATTTCTTTTTTGGCAGAAACTTTATTTTGTGACATGCATGTCCCAATTAGGCTGTTTAAAAATACACTTTGATAGCCTTTCCATTTTATGAGCAGACGGCATGAAATGCGTGGGATGACAGAGATGGCTTGCGCGTTGTCAAACCGACAAAGGTCACCTGGCTTTCCCCTGCAAAGAGCCAAGAAATACTTTAGATCATCTGTAAACCTGTAAAGACCTATTTCTCAGTGTTGATTAAACCAGGGATATTGCCGTTTTGGGTGTTGTTTCATATCCCCTGTGGTTTTAAACATTCCTTTATTACCTTCTGTATTATGACAACATCACTCAGGTGTGCCTCTTGATGTTAGTATTGGGATTTGCGTCAGGATCTCTCAAGATATTCCAGGTTTCTCGCCCCCCTTACTTTTTGTCATGGTGCCTATTTAAGCACTTTTTGGAAAATAAAAATTTCAGCTGTGTTTGAGACCTTTCAGTGTAGGTGTCCTTTTTTACGTAGAGTATCAGGGTTTATGTTACGTTGCACAGCTAGTTTATTTTTGAAAGGGCTTTAGTTTTAGATTGCAAAACCCAAACTTGGAAACGTAAATTGATATGAAAACAGGTTTTGCAATATTTCATTATCGAAAGTAAAAATGAACACACTAGCATAGCACAACGTAAACACTTGGAGATTCTTAAACCACGTGTTATGTCAAACATTGATATCTTATTTGAACACGTTTTGCAGCACACTACCTCTAGGTTGTATTTCGTAACATATCTATTAATATACACGAAGGCCTGCCATTTTGGGGACAAGATTAAATGCAGCTAGACAATAATATACTGTAAGCGACCCATTTTTCGCGGGCTCAGTATTTCGCGATTTAGGTTAAAGCTTTAGTTTTGGAATAATTCGCGGGTTCTAATTTTCGCGACGTGCTGGGATCTCAATATAGATTCCAATGTGTTGACATCTGACCAGAATTGTTCGCAGAACCTATCTTTTGCGATTGTAGGCGATTCGCGATAATTGAGTCGTTTACAGCATATACAAGAAAGACGTGGCGAAGTTTGCTACTCGGGTATTCCAGACAAGATGAAAGTAGTTGATGTTGCAAGTTATGCCTACACTACACTGTAGGTCTCAAAAAAGGTGAGCGCGCAGGCGAGCTTGTGAAAAGTGGACATACCTTGACCTGAGACAGGGAAGGAAAAGAAAGGCGCGTCTCCGAACACGCAGCTGTTTTTGGAGACTCTGTGTGTTGACCCTTCCTTTTACGAATCTTGTTTATTCCCTGTCTCAGCGTAAGTCATATCAACCGAATGTTTCTTGGGTTCAACAAAGCGAGCAGGCGTCTTTGTCCAGGTCGTCAGCTTGCTTTCGCGCCTTTATTACGCGCCGGGACCGCGAAACGCTAGTAACGAGAGCTCTTTATGTGCAGCCGTCAACCCCGCGATTCTGGCTTACTCCGACATGTTGCTTTAAAGAAGGCGCGAAGCGCGCATCCCGCATTCCTCGTAATATGGAAACAACTTTCTCTCCAGTTAACTCTTAAATGTATTGCAAAAGGACACAAAAAAGTGGTCTGTTTTAACGACACCCACCAGTTTTTTTATTGTTTTTCAATACTTTTACCTGTACTAGAACAGAAGCGACGGCCAGCGACGCACAGGATTAGTTGCCGTTCCTTCACTAAACGTAGAAACTGCTCCCCGCGTCGTAGTAAATCCTACCCCGTATCCCGCACATATGGACGCCTCGGGGAATGCGTAGCTCCCTCCGCTCGTGGGGGGTTGGCTCCGGACGTCGCTCAAACGGGTGACAGGTGTCAAGTTTGCGTTGACGTAGCGGCGTCAAAGTGGGCAGAGCCACCACGTGAGTGTTGCTAGGATACGTTCCTCCTTTCCATCACGTCACTTCCATGTACCTTTTCTCAAATGTCAAACCTAGCTATCCAGTATCGAAATACATTTGGAATGTCTCTTTGTATCGCGATACAATCAGGATCAAATGTATTTCGTTACATTTCTTGGAAAATACCCCCCCCCCCCCAAAAAAAAAAAAAAAAAAATCAAATACTTTTTTTCTTTACTTTTGAGGGTATTAGGGTCAGGGAGATGCTGGGGCATTGTTTCTATGCTGACCAAGGTTCCTTCCGATTCTCCAAATTATTTTTTTGTGCTTCCTCTTCTCTCTTCTGAGAAGTGTTACGCAGTCGAAGAGTCGAACCAGGTTGGTGCAAGGAAGGGAGTCAGAGCATCTTCTGCCGCAGGTCCGACACACGCGGCATGTGTTTCTCAAGACACCAACGGAACGGCTCGGCGGCGGCATCAGGTGATACGAATTGCAGTCACATTCCGCTTGTAAATACTTGTAAATATATTTATGTGTGAAACCTTATTTCTGGTTCCCGCATAATTGGTGACCCGGACGTGATTACCCCAGCGATGGAAACGGAGGCATCAGCAGCTGCTGCCCCTGTCATCGGAACAATAGCGGTTCTGTCTCTGCCCAAGTTCTGGGCACAGGATCCGTCCCTTTGGCTCGTGCAAGTCGAAAACAAGTTTAGATTGCACAGAATCACCTCGCCGGTTCGACAATACGAGCTGCTCGTCGACGCCCTTCCTCCAGAAGCCGCTACCGAGGTGAGGGACATCCTACGTACTCGCCCCCCTTGGCGAAAAGTCAAGCGACTGCAAGAAAATGGCATCGTGATCAACATTGACAAGTGCCAGTTCGGAGTGCCAGAGCTAACCTTCCTTGGTCATCACGTCGACTCGCGCGGTATCCGACCGTTACAGGACAAAGTCAAGGTCATCCTTGATTCGTCTTGTGCTACAACAAAGCGCGCTCTCCGACGGTTCCTTGGGCTCATTAATTTCTACAGGCGTTTCCTCCCACATTGTGCCACCCTTCTACATCCGTTAGAAGCACTACTGAGTACAACCAAAGGAGAAAAGTCGCCCCTCACATGGACTCCGGAAGCGACGCTCTCCTTCGAAAAAGTAAAGAAAGGACTAGCCAGTGCTACACTTCTGGAGCACCCTTCCCCAGATGCATCAACGTGCCTCATGGTCGACGCCTCGAATGTCGCAGTTGGTGGTGTCTTGCAACGGAAGATCAACGATATTTGGACCCCCATATCATTCTTCTCGCGAAAACTGCAAGACGCCGAGCAGAGGTACAGTACCTTTGGAAGGGAGCTGCTCGCGGCATACTTAGCTGTTAAGCACTTCAGACACTTTCTGGGAGGCCGCGCGTTCTTTATTACCACTGACCACAAGCCACTGGTCTACGCAATGAAGTCGTCGAGCCAGAACCATTCACCACGAGAGCTACGACATATTTCCTTCCTTGCGGAATTTACTTCCGACGTCCGTCATGTGAAGGGAAAAGACAGCAGTGTCGCAGACACCTTGTCTCGCTTGGAGCTCAATGCGGTCAACACGGAGAAGGGGCACTTTACCTACGCCGAACTCGCCGCGGCTCAAGCAGAAGGCAACGAACTTCATTCCATGAGGTTGACTGACACATCGCTCGTGCTCAAGGAAGTCAATTTTCCTGACAATAACGTTACATTGATCTGCGACACTTCAAACGGCAAACCCCGCCCGTACGTGCCACGTCATCTACGTCACGCGGTATATACATCTCTTCACTCTTTGTCACCCTGGCACACGAGCAACACAGGAATTGGTTACTTCCCGTTTCGTATGGCCTAGGAATACTGCATGCCGATGATGCAAATGCATTTTTTTTTCTGGGGCCAATCTTAGCGAAGTAGAGACCACAATAAACAAATATTGAATTGAACTTTCATCTTGGCTGGTGGCAAACGGTTTGTCTCTAAAAACAAAGAAAGCGAAATATTAAATTTTTTCTTCAATAAATCACGCAAACATTACACATTTTGAACTGCAGTTCGGAAGACCTCTAATTGGGCGTATCGATCAGTATAAGTTTATTGGAGTGTGGTTTAACGAACGCCTCAATCGGACACGCCACGTAAATAAAATACGAAACGAAATCTCAAAATCAATAGGCTTAATTTCATCTGCAAAGAAGCTTTTACCGGAATGGCTGAAGTACCAGCTATATCACGCGCTGATATATACCAAGGTTTACTACTGCTTTCTTGTCTGGGGTCAGACAACAAAAATAAATATCACAAATCTACATTTACTAAAAAAAAAAAAAAAAAGAAAGCTGCTCATCTGCTTATGATGCACATACCGCTCTGTTTTTTGAAAAGTATAAAATTTTGAGTTTTGAATAACTCTACATTAATAAACTTGCACTATACATATTCTATGACCATAGACTTCAACAACCTAGCTATCTATGTGCATGCAGTAGACCCGACCACCATTACAACACTCGAAATGACAAGTATAGGCTCCCCAAAATCGGGAAAAACATGAACAGAGAAACACTCTCACTTCAAATTCCAAACTTCCTTAATACACACAGTTATTTTCATACACTTATTACGTCAAATAAATCACTAAACACATACAAAAGCGTAGTGAAAGAAACTCTGTTGCCCACAAATGTTACAAACTGATCTGAAATATCTGGTTTTATCCTGTTTGCTATCTCTGCTTTTCTTGTATACTTCCTTGTTTTATAGTATTATACTATAGTTTTATAGTATCAAAAATGTGTACTATATTTTATAGTACACATTTTACTATATGTCATTGATATGAATTTTTGTTATTTATTATATTTTATTTAAGAGCGCTTCTTGTTTTAAAACGTGTGCTCTGCTGTCGACGACTTTCATTGTCATTTAATATTTCATTTATGTAGCGCTACCGAGGCCTCGTCAGACCTTCTGCTCTTTTGTCTTGGTACTGCCGACAAAATGTATTGTCTGAACTGACTGAAAAAAAAAAGAAAAAAGAAAGAGTATGTCGCGATTCTATTTCATCGCGTGAGTAAAGGAGGGTTATCATAATCGCATGTGTTTGTGTTAAAGACCAAAGCAATCCTTTTTTTTTAGAAACCAAATTAATCCTTTTCTTCAAACTGTCATCCAGACTAAGGCTGCCAAAGAAATTGCTTTTTTTTTCGTATTTTCGCCAACAATACAAAAGTGGTAGCTTTCTGCGCGAAGTTTTTGTCTGTCCGTTTTTGTTTTTGTTTTTTTGTGCGATATTTGTCAACTGTCAAGCGCAAGCGTTTATGAATGTGTTTTTCCCGAGCCGGTGCACCCGTAGTAGAACGCGTTGGATAAATTATAGTTCATACAGAAAGAATAAAAACACTCAAAGGGACGACGGACAAACACTCACAGTTCTATGTTCATGCAGGCCCGGGACAGGACGTTTTGTTCATGGATGAAAAGGTGGCCACGCACCTTCTAACAAATCTTTCAATTACACACAAACACGCAAGCACGCTTCCGATACAAATTTGATTTGATCATAAAAAAAATTATAGCATGGGCTGTTCACTGCTTTCTGTGCAAAAAGCCTCAAACTTTGGAACACGTATTTTGAAACTTCTAAAAACACCTTTTCTAGTTGTTTGTTTGTTGTTGTTGTTTTGTTTTTTTTGTTTTTTGTTGTTGTTGTTTTTTTTTTTTTGGGGGGGGGGGGGTGTTTTTCAACGAACTCTTAAAAAGGAGTTCGCTTTAAGTTTACACGGCATTAGGTTCCTCCCTGTAGAAAAGCACGATGATATCCCTGTTGATTTGGTGATGCTCTTTGGCCTGCATGCAATACGGCAAAGCAGAATAACTGTGCGGCACGCTGATCTTAACGCGAGCATTGTACCATCGTATTTTATAGAAAGTGTCCACAGGCTGAAATCGGTGTGCGCCACGATGGCCCGCCCTCCTGACTGGGTGCCCATCCTTAACGTTCCGGAGAATGTATGCCCGCGCACCACGCCTCGTGCATGCGTTTTTAACGTTGTTTGTTTTTGTACTCTTTCGTCAAAACATACAATTAAAAAAAGGTTGTGTCGTGACATGGTGGAAAGACACCCGTTCAATTATCAAAATCGTCTGGGTTCGATTTCCGCCCGGCGCAAACGCTTTTTTACTACAATGGCCTCTCGCTCCCTCCCCTACTCAAAACCAATCAGTGTCAAGCCTCGCGGTCAAGTTTTTTTTCAGGCTTTACGAAATGCCGAACAACTAGCCAAAGAACGTTTATCGTGAAAAAATATTAGAACACAAAAAAAAAATATGTATAGGCTCTAGGAGTGGCTTGACTGAGCTACTTGTGAGCGCTGATTCGTTCAAACGTCGATGACATGCTAAAAAAGCCCGCTGAAGTGTAGTTTGTCCCCACGCCAGTCAGTGTGTCTTTATGCGGAAAGGATTATATTGCCACGTGCGTTGGCGAGCGAGCGCGTGCGTGGCCGAGTGGTTACCGCACTTGACTCTCGTGCGGTAGCCCAGGGTTGGATTCCTGGGAGCGCTGCGTCTTTTATTTGTTCTTTCAAATTATATTTCTGGTAATTTTGAGAACCGTGTTGTTTGTTCTAGGTTAGAATGATCTACGCACCGAATCTTCTAGGCCGATTGTTCCAGAAGTCCACGTGTGTACAAAAGGGGCCCCGCGTGGCGAGCCGGGGTCAGTTTCGCCCCAGTGTTCAACTCTGCTGTCACACCGACTTCAACGCCCGCGAAGCTCTGCTTTCTTCTGTTCCCTCTTTATATTTGGGCACAAGTTCGCCCCATTAAACGTTTAGTTCCTTAAGTTACCATTGCCTCATCACTTGTCATTTGTGACATTTTGGTGGAGGCGCTGGGTACCGCATGCCCGTGCAGCGTTCCCCTCCAAGAGCCCGCAGTGCAAGTCCGATTCCAAGCCCGGTGAGAAGACCACTCTCCGCGGAACCCGAAACTCGCACTAGCCGCCGCATCAAGGGAGAGGATCCTGAATACGGTTTGCTGCAGGACAAGCCCAAGCCGAAGAAGACGATGATGGCCAACCAGGCGCTATCCCTGGCCGCTTCTGCCGTCGTATACCTGCCCGTCGCACCCAAAACTCCGACGCCTTCCCACGGAGACGCACACGAGGACATCGAGGACTGGCTGCAACACTATGAACGTGTGGCCCACCATAACGGGTGGTCAGCTGAGCACTGCTTGCGGAACCTTTACTTTTCGCTGGAAGGAACTGCGAGGCACTGGTTTGAAAACCACGAAGCTTCTTTGACGTCGTGGGAGGTGTGCAAGCAAGAACTGAAAAAGACGTTTGCTTTCCAACACCGACGAGAGAGGGCCGAAGATCTCCTGCGAACAAGAACCCAAGGCCTAAATGAGAGCATCACCAGCTTCGTCGAGGATGTTCTCCGCCTGAGCGCCCGCGCCGATCCTCAGGCTACCGAGGAGAAGAAGCTCCACCACCTGATGAGGGGTGTGAAAAGCAAGATATTGGGCGTTCTCATCCGCAATCCCCCGACAACCGTCGACGGCTTCGTCACGGAGGCGACGAATATGGAACGGGCTCTACTAGCACGCGCCAGACACTACCAGCGACACCCCGGCGTAACCACTCTGGCGACATCCGGGTCCGACCTTGGCGCCACCCTCCCCGGCATCCGTGAAATTATCCGTGAAGTCGTTCAGGAGTAACTGAAGAAGCTCCTGCCCGCTGCCGCACGCCTGGCCTCACTCTCCATCGCCGATGTTGTGCGGGAAGAAATCCAGAGAGCCATTCAACCAGAGGCTCACATCGTCGTGGCAGCCCCCGAGGAGCCCACGGTGACTTACGCCGCAGTGGCCCGACGGCCACCGCCTCCTCCTCGCACTTATGCCGCGCCGCCCCGACGTCAGTCTCCTGCGCCGCAGTACGACCAACGCCACGACGACCAGGTCAGAACGCCGGCCAGGAGCCCCGCGTACCTCGGAAGACCGACGTGTGGCGAACGCCCGACCGCCGCCCTCTGTGTTTCCACTGCGGGGAAGCAGACCACACCTACCGCCAATGCCCATACCGACGACTCGGGCTGCGGGGGTTCCACCCGAATGACCCACGCCCCCGTTATGGTGAACGCCCTCGGGAGATCGACGAGTACCTGCGACGACCTCAGTCCCCCGAGCCTGCGTCCCGCCGAGAGTTCCGGTCGCCGTCGCCGCGACGTCCAGCTTCGCCGATGCACCGACCCCGACGTGAAAGCCTGTCGCCCCTCACTTCCCGCCGGGGAAACTAGGCGCGGCAACCTCTGGAGGTGGAGTTGCCGAAGACGACAGACGCCAAGATCCTCCACGAACGTCGGAGGGCCCCCACTCGAACGATACCAGAGACCGAAACGACGCCCCTGCAACGGTGTCCAACAACTTAAACGTCGTCATCGACGGGCAAGACGCATCAGCACTCGTGGACACCGGAGCAGACTACTCAGTCTTGAGTGGGAGGCTCTCCGCCGCCTTCGAAAAGTCACGACGCCGTGGGATGGACCTCAAATACGAACCGCCGGAGGGCACCTCATCACACCAGTCGGGAGATGCACTGCTCGCGTCGAGATTCACGGTGAGGCGTGCCCTGTGAAGTTCGTCGATCTGCAAGACTGTTCGAGGGAGGTTATCCTCGGAATGGACTTCCTCTGCGAGTATGGTGCCGTCATCGACCTCGGGGCAAACCAGCTGACGCTGCGAAAGCCTGTTTTGCCGCCGGTGGAGACCAACACGACGTCAACCTCGATCCGAGTTATCGCCGACCATGTGAACCTGCCGCCGCGGTCAAGTGTTTTCGTCACCGTCATAAGCGACGCAGCCATGAACGGTGAAGCTCTTCTGAAAGGCAGCATCCAACTGCTCCTTGAAAAAGGATTGGTCGTCGCACGAGGCGTAACGCATCTGCAAGGGGGACGTACAACTGTTCTCGCGACAAACTTTCGAGAGGAGCCGCAACACCTAACGAAGGATACTACCGTAGGCCACATCGAGGAGCTTCAGACGCAAGCCGTGGTCACCGCAATCTCTGAGGAAACCTCGTCATCACAGCAGAAGAGCACGGCGCCGCTGCAGTTCGACATTGACCCCGAACTCCCAGGTCCTAAGCGCCGGCAACTGGTTGATCTCCTCGCTGAATACAGTGACTGTTTTGCCACATCGTCGAAAGTTCGCCAAACCCCAATGGCGAAACATCGCATTGTTACCAACGACGACGCGCTCCCTGTCCACCAGCCGCCGTATCGAGTCTCCTTAAAGGAAAGGAAGGTAATTCAAGATCAAGTCCAGGAAATGCTCGACGACGACATCATTCAACCGTCAAGAAGTCCGTGGGCGTCCTCAGTCGTCCTTGTAAAGAAGGATGGAACTCTGAGGTTCTGCGTGGATTATCGTCGACTGAACGCTGTGACTAAGAAGGACGTCTATCCGCTCACCCGCATCGACGACACGTTGGACAGACTGCGCCACTCCCGATAGTTTTCGTCGATGGACCTGAAGAGTGGTTACTGGCAGATTGAAGTCGACGAACGCGACCGGGAGAAAACTGCCTTCGTCACTCCCGACGGACTGTACGAATTCAAAGTGATGCCGTTCGGGCATTGTACAGCACCAGCCACCTTCCAGCGTGTCATGGACACCGTGCTGGCAGGTCTGAAATGGCAGAGCTGCCTCGTCTACCTGGACGATGTCGTTGTATTTGCACGGGATTTCGACGAACACCTGAAACGACTTCGAGCTGCGCTTCAAGCCATCAAGACCGCCGGCCTGTCGCTCAAGCCAACGAAGTGTCGGTTCGACTATATATATATGTTCCTTGGCCACGTCGTGAACAACAAAGGTGTCCTTCTTGACCCTGAAAAGACCCGCGCCGTAGATGCATTTACGCCACCGTCTAACAAGAAGGCCGTGAGAAGATTTCTCGGACTCTGTGCCTACTACAGACGGTTTGTTCGGGACTTCGCCAAGCTGTCCGCGCCGCTGACGCACCTCACGAAGGACGCCGTAAATTTTGCATAGGACAGAAGAACACCAGCGGTCATTCGATGAGCTCAAACGAAGACTCCAGACGCCCCCAATTTTGGCCATTTCGACCAGTTCGCTGATACAGAGATCCACACGGACGCCAGTAACACCGGACTTGGCGCGGTACTAGTTCAAAGGCAGGACGGGGCAGAGCGAGTCATCGCATACGCGAGTCGGACGCTGTCTAAGGCGGAGAGGAACTACTCAACAACTGAAAAGGAGTGCCTTGCTGTCGTCTGGGCAATAACAAAGTTTCGCCCATATTTGTATGGAAGTCCTTTTACGCGTGGTCACGGACCACCACTCGCTCTGCTGGCTCGCGAATCTTAAAGACACCTCTGGACGCCTCGCCCGGTGGAGCCTACGACTGCAGGAGTTTGACATGACCGTTGTGTACAAGTCCGGCCGGAAGCACAATGACGCCGACTGCCTGTCAAGAGGTCCTGTCGAGGCCGGTCCTGCCTGTATCGAAGACGACGACGATGAGTGTTTCCTCGGCGCTTGGGACGTCAGCGGCATGGCAGCACTCCAACGAGACGACCCCGAACTGCGAGCGCTCATCGAGCACTTAGAGGGACAAGCGAGTACGGTTGCCAGTGCTTTCTTAAGAATCCTGCATACCTTCTCCATGCGGCAAGGGGTGCTGTACAAGGAGAACTTCGTCAACAACAACACAACATGGCTGTTGGTTATTCCTGCCAGCCTCCGAGACGAAATATTCCAAGGATGCCATGACGACCCAACGGCTGGACACCTTGGCTACAGCAGGACGCTCGCCAGGATTCGAGAAAAGTACTACTGGCCGAGGCTACCGAAGGCCGTTCACCTCTACATTCGATCATGCCACAAGTGTCAGTGACGCAAAAAACCGCCGACGAAGCCGTCAGGACTTCTGCATCCGATTGCTCCCTCGTTCGGGCCGTTCAAGCAGATCGGAATGGATTTACTTGGCCCTTTCCCGCCGTCAACGTCGGGAAACCGCTGGATAATCGTCGCCACAGATTATCTCACACGGTACGCCGAGACGAAAGCCCTTCCATCAGGTACGGCTGTGGAAGTCGCCAAGTTTTTCGTCGAGTCCATTGTCCTCCGGCACAGTGCCCCCGAAGTCCTCATTAACGACCGTGGATCATCGTTCATGGCCCAGCTGACGCAAGAGATCCTTCGTCTCAGTGGCACCGGTCACCGTCGAACCACTGCGTACCATCCGCAGACAAATGGACTAACAGAACGGCTAAACAAAACTATCGCCGACATGGTCTCCATGAATGTCGACGTAGAGCACAAGACTTGGGACGAGGTGTTACCTTACGTCACGTTTGCTTACAACACGGCGGTGCAAGAGACCACAGGAGTAACCCCGTTTCAGCTGGTGCATGGCAGATAAGTAACGACCATGCTCGACGCAATGCTACCCGATAAACCAGCGGACGATGGGATCCCCGACGCCCAGGTAGTTGCTCAACGAGCCGAAGAAGTTCGCCAGCTCGCCCGACTCCGAATTCAAGATCAACATCGTGTCGATGCTACCCGGTACAACCTTCGCCGGATCGACGTTCGCTTCAAGCCCGGAGACCGTGTGTGGGTTTGGACCCCGATACGACGACGCGGTCTAAGCGAGGAGCTCCTGAAGCGCTACTTCGGACCCTACAAAGTGCTTCGTCGACTCGGTGATCTGAACTACGAGGTGATACCCGACGGAACACGGTCTTCGTCACGTCGCCCTCCACGACCGGCAGTCGTCCACGTCGTGCACCTCAAGCCGTACTACGCGCGATAAGACTGAACTGTGAGCTTGTGCAATGCTTGATAGGATTGTGTTCTGCCAGCTTCCGTATTTTTTCATTCTTTTGTTTGTCTTGCTCTGTTTTGTTGCCTTTCATGTGGCATCGAGACGATGCTTTTTTTAAAGGGAGAGCGAGCGCGTGCGTGGCCGAGTGTCAATAAAGAAAACAAAAAGCGTGCGTGGCCGAGTGGTTACCGCACTTGACTCTCGTGCGGTAGCCCATGGTTCGATTCCTGGGATCGCCGCGTCTTTTATTTATCCTTTCAAATTAGATTTCTGGTAATTTCGAGAACCGTGTTGTTTGTTCTAGGTTAGAATTATCTACGCGCCGAATCTTCTAGGATGATTGTTCCAGAAATCCACGCGTGTACAAAAGGGGCCCCGCGTGGCGAGCCGGGGTCAGTTTCGCCCCAGCGTTCGACTCTGCTGTCACGCCGACTTCGACGCCCGCGACGCTCTGCTTTCTTCTGTTCCCTTTTTATTTTTGGGCACAAGTTCGCCCCATTAAACGTTCAGTTCCTTCAGTTACCATCGCCTCATTAATTGTCATTCGTGACAATATCGAGGCGGTGTACCTAGTGGCGCAAGAAAATGTGCAGAACCATCAAGTTGCTTCAAAGACCAAGAATTAGGATAAACTTTTGCTTTAGATTAACGTCATCTTACAGTATCCTGACAAAAGCAAACACAACGCGGCAGTTAGTAAAAATATATTGCTTCTCCGTGCGGTTGTGGTTATGTATATGTTGCCGTAATAAAAAACATTTTCGCGTACAATAACGTCGTCGGTGAGTTGTGTATATAGCTTTCTAGTCAGTGTGGTATATAAGTATTACTTAATTTGTAATATGACATAACACTGCCGACGCGTGTTTTTTTATCGTATTCGCGTCGCAGAACCCGTCCGTATTTGATTGTTACACGTTAACCGTTGTTTTCCGGGGTTCAGTACGCCGGTATGATTGCGCACATAACCAGGTTTTGCTTATGACATATTGAGTCATGCCGCGAGTTTGTATGCCGAGCTGTGATTGCGCCACAAATCACATAAATTGCCGATTGCGATTGGGAGCACGAAGCTATGCTAGACTATTCTCGAAAGCTGGCTAATACACGAGCCTGTGTCTCTGAGGTGACTTGCTGCAGACTACGAAGAAATGCGACAGCGTGGCCTGTCTTCTATGAAGGACGTATTCGGCCGATTAAATTGCGACAAATTCTATTGGGCAGAAGATCGAACTCTAGGGGGCGCTTTATCGAGCTTGTTGTCCCCACAGCCCTGTGTTTACTAACATGTCATAACAATGAAACTTAAGCTCGCCTAGCACGGTCTGGGCACGAGCGCTTCGCTCTGACCAGAGCTTTAGTCGCACGAGGAGCGACCTTCGAATTGTCATCTTCAATATCTCTGATCAAAAAACAAACAAGAAAATTCCGCTTGTTGTTCCCACAGCTGAAGAGTACCCCTAGAGGCGCGACTGTTCGATTTCCTCCCCAAATAGCGGGAAACTACGCATCAAATGTCCACGCATCTTAATTCCATAAAGTGGGTTATACTCGGCACGTCCCTGCTTCTCTTCAGCTGTCTTCTCTTCAGGATGCCACTTCCTCTTTGAGAGGCATTCTGAAGAAGGCTGCGGCACATCCAACGAGAGCTTCGTCCCGCAACCCACGCATGCGCGAGATAAGAAAAGAAGACGTGAGCATAACTAAGCCTCCTCCCTTAGCGTGCAGTGATTGAGCATCGGGCTTGGGATCTTGTCATCCTGGTTTCGATTCTTCTTGAAGGACTCGAAGTCTTGTTCGGTCTCCTAAATGTATCCCCTTATACGACTCCCGCGTATGAGCACGCATTTCGAGTTATAGATGAGAATTGTCCGGAGAGGCTGCCCCAACAGATGCTGCCGCGTTTAATAGTGGCACCGAGCCGACCGAATTAAGTGGAACAGCCGGAAAGCGACGGGACAGGCGACTCCAGCGCGCAACGGAGCTTGGCAGCAAGCGGTTTCCGGCGTAGCTCAGCGTGACCACATCACGGCCACATTTCGAATGCTGAGGTAATGCACCGTCCTTGGACAATCCGATTCGGGATCCAGCGGCTGTGTTGACGCACCTCACACGCAGCAGGCGGGCGGCGGTGGCGCTGACTTCGTATAAATACTGTTATTTTTTGTTGTTGTTGTTGCTGCTGTTTTTTTCGTTTGTCGGCGACAAGCGTGCGTTGTTCATACGACTGCAAGCCGCGGCACAACTGCTAAGCCACGTCCATCGACAACAACGGTATGAGTTCTTTTCTTTGTACTGTTGATTAGACGCAGATTTGATACTAGTAGGGTGAAGCAAAAATCAAGATGTTGAAAAAATATAACAAATTTGATTTGTTCGATTTAAATCGAATTCATTTGATTTAAATCAAATTAAGTTGACTGAAATCACTGTAGCTAGAAAAATTTGCTTCTTTGCGGCTAGATCATATTTAAAGGCACATTAATTCATCAATTCGGCCGCTTACTAAAACAATGCGGAAGAAAAATTAACTGTAATTTTTAGATTTAAGAGGCACGTAGCCAGGGGGGGGGGGGGGGGGGGGGGGGGGGGGGGGGGGGCCATGGGGCCCAGTGCGCCCCCCACCCCCCCCCCCGCCTCCCGAAATCTTCCGTTTCCGCTGAGACCTCCTCTCACCCGCTCCCACAAATACAGCATTTGTTCATAAAAGCAGGTAGGCCCCCCCCCCCCCCCAAAAAAAAAAAGAAAAAAAAACTCTGGCTACTGCCTGTAATTAAGGTATAGTTTAAAAGACACCTTACGGGAATCCTGGAGGCCCTTGCAACAAAGGGAATGGTGGGGCTGGTTTTTCTTATCACTGGAAAGCTCAGAACAGCCACAAGAAAAATAGTAACGAACAGAAAAAGAAGCCGTCGCATTCTCGGTGTTCCTTTCCTTCTGCCTTCTTCTGCTTTCTGAAATCACGAACAATGAAACCAACGTCAAGGATCGGCGGATGCCTTCCCGTCATTCAACTGCCCGGGAATCCCCTTTCCGCGGCCGCCGCGGTCGTTTCGAAGACGTTTTCGCAATCGCGGCGCTAAAGGCCGGTTCAGGCACTTGCGTTTGAGTGCGTTTGACTGTGTTGCGTCGAGAACAGAAAGCGAGTCACCGGAACATCTGTGCTTCGAATGAAGCGTGGAATCCAATTCAAGGAATCATCTTGGCACGAGATATAAGCAGCTGGGATGTTTTGGTTTCTCGCAGCCGCAACGCAGTCAAACGCAACTGTCTGAACCAGGCTTAACACGCGTTCGACGCACGAGCGGCAGGAATGGCTCAGGAGCTTCTATAGACGCTTTACACACGCGCCAGATTGAGCCGCCATAGCCGCCCTTCTCTTGTCTTACCTTTAGTCTTACCCGGCTCTGGTCTTACCGAGATGCCGAGCCACTGAAGCGGGCGTTGACGAGTCTCCACGACGGCCTATGCTGGGGGGGAAGGACACAGTAACACTTAAAATGGCAATAACCTGTCCTGCTGTGGAAATGATGAAGTCAAGCGAAAGGAATAAGAGGGAACAAAAACTGAAGGTCAGTTATGGCGGCGCCCATGCACAGCTGCTGTAAAGCGTCTATAGACCTTTCCAAAAAAGGACACTTGGCAGGTTCCATTTTCAGTGTTCGTGCGTATGGCGCGTGATTTGCTCGCTTTCCGAAGCGACGAACGTGCGCGTTCTGGACTGTGATTTAACACGTGTGGACTGTGATTTTTGTAAACAGTGGAAACGTCTATAGACAATTGCAAGCATAGAGCCCCAATTGGTGCCCCATGCGTGCAGGCACGTGCAGCCTGCGTGTGAACGTAGCTTTGAAAAGCTTGCAATTGCACGGGCATGTCCGCACGAGCGGAAGCATGGCGGCGGCCATTTGCCCCTGCTGGAAATTGTGCGCATTGTTCATACGCGGCGCGAAGTAGTTCTTACGAGATTTGCGTGTCGGAGGAGAAAGCGATGCTTTTGGTGTTTACAACATGTACGTCTTGATAAGAAAACATATATCTAATCTAAAATTGACCTACCTATATCCTAAGTATCAACATAAAGGGAGAAATTAGTAATGCTCCGCGAGGAGCCGGACTTGTTTTACTACGTTACAAAATTAAAAGTAGCGCTAAAGACGAGGACAAGCCTTGCACTTCTGCTTTATCTTCCTTTTATTCTTCACTAAATATCAGTTGTGAGTAAGCGCCTGTCCGTGTCTGTGTCTTCTACTTGTCCTCGTCTTTAGCGCTACTTTTAATTTTGTAATGTATAACCAACTAGCCCGTCACGTGATCCTAGTTTTACTACGGTTCTTGAGGTGAAAACAGGTATAGCAACGATTGCCGGAATGCCCGTAGCGCGGAAAAACCTTCTCTTCTCCTTCCCGGAAAACGAACCGGCTGTCGAGCCGAGGGGTAAAGGCCCTGTCACACTGAGGGAACAGTTGGACTGAAGGCACCCTAAGTTGGACAACTCTATCCGGGAACACGGGGAAGTCGTGTTGCCAGCGACCCTGTCACATCGCGGCAACAACAACAGTCAGGCAACATGTTGCTGCCGCCCGGCAACCGTGTTGCCCGATTTATTGTCTGACAACCCTGTCACACCGCGCTGACGGCGAAGACAACACGGGGAACACTCCGCCATCTCTATTGTTTACCTTCATTCGTGTGCGGCGCGGAATCGCTGGAAATGTGACTCTACAAAGTGCTAGTGCGGTCCAAGGGCCGGGAATTACCACAGTACGACATCAACCAGTGACTGTGATAAGAAAACTTGACACGGGGAGTATTTTCCGCTCTTTATTTTATCGAAATGTTGTTCATTCGCTGACAAAGCAGATAGCCCTAACCGAGGAAGCTGACATTGCTGATATATGTTCGGGATTTACGCCACCGTATGAAGTGTTTCTGTCCTGTTCTTTCAAGCAATTCCCATTTCTACTGTGAAATTGCGTTAGCACCGGCAGTACGCCAAGCGCCTTTTGTAACGTGGTGTTGAGCTGAACTGACAGTGCTTCGAAACTGCGACACCGACACCATCGGCCTTCATAACAATCGGTGGAATAAATATTTTTCAACGCTGTCTACTTGTCTACCGCCTGCTATGTGATCGATTCATTCCCCCAAAACGTCCTGGGTATTTTTAAAACAAATCAGGTGTCTGGTAGCGGCTCTTTCCAAGTTCCAAGCATCAACGTTTTCGCAATCGCGGTGCTTACACGTGTTCGACGCACGAGCGGCAGGAATGGCTCAGGAGCGTCTAGCAAAGATTGCCGGAATGCCCGTAGCGCGGCAAAACCTTCTCTTCTCTTCTCCTTCCTGGAAAACGAACCGGCTGTCGAGCCAAGGGGTAAGCAAGCGGCCATTACCAATTCTTCTGAGGCGAGATCAGGCGAGATGCCCCGCGAGAAAGGAAGTCACGTGTGTGCGCCGAGGGCTGACCTGGCTGGCTTCCGGTTGAATCCGCCGAAATCGGGGGAGCGACTTTTCTCGGATCCAGATCGAGATCTGGAGCGGGAGCTAATCCCAAACAACCAGTGGAACACGTCCGTCTTGATCCCGATCGCCCAGTGAAATAGGCTCGCTCCAGAAAAGTCGATCCCGGCGCGCTCCAAAACGACCAGTGGAATTCGCCATTTGCTAGGAGCTCCTGCGCCATCTTTGCCGCTCGTGCGTCGAACACGTGATTGCGCCGCGATTGCGAAAACGTCTTCGAATCGACCGCGCTCCACTCCGGATCTGGTCAAATGATCCCGGCGCGCTCCAAAACGCCCAGTGGAATTCGCCATCGGATCCAGATCGAGATCTGGAGCGGGAGCTAATCCAAAACGACCAGTGGAACACGTCCGTCTCGATCCCGATCGCCCGTGAAACAGGCTCGCTCCAGAAAAGTCGATCCCGGCGCGCTCCAAAACGACCAGTGGAATTAATTCGCCATAAGTTAGCGCTACGTGAGCGCTCCAGGAGCGCTCATGTGGCGCTTCCTAGCGCGTGACTTCGTTCTAATATAGCGCGTGGTTAGAGCTTTAGTAGCGCCTTGTTAGTGCTCCAGTAGCGCGTTGTTAGCGCTCCAGTAGCGCCTTGTTAGCGCTCCAGTAGCGCTTTGTTAGCGCTTCAGTAGCGCCGTGTTAGCGCTTCAGTAGCGCTTCTTGTACCGCGGTGCTGCGGATTAGCGCGTGCACTGCGGTGCCGATTCCTGGGGTTGGGTGTGCATCAGCAGCACCATGGCGGACATGTGGGATGCTGAAATAGAAATGCGACAAATGCTCTTACATACGCGATTAGTACATATGTGTGTGGACGGCTTAACGCCCAGAAGAACCTTCTGGGTGCGCGAAATCTTTCGCCACCAATATACCGACGGGTACCCGTGGCGAACCTTGTTCCTAGGCTGAGGGACCGAGACACAAAGCTCTTTCGAAGGCGATTATGTTTAACTGCGTGTCTTTGAAACCAGGGTCACGCATATCGAATAGAAAGCGATGAGGTCACACCCAATCATTTAGTCGCTCAGAGTTCATGACTCTGGATCGCCTGCCCGACCCTTTGCTTAGGGAGCGGCTCTTTTACTTTCTCTTCTTTCAATGCCAAAGGAAAAACAAGAACAAAGAAATCGCCGTGCACGCGCTGTTCCACAGCAGCAAGCACGGCACAAGGAGCGTGAGAGCGCTAACAAAGCGCTTCTGTAGCGCTAACAGAGCGCTGCTGAAGTGCTAACCGAGCGCTACATCTGGCGCCAGGAAGCGCCACATGAGCGCTCCTTGGAGCGCTCACGTATAGCGCTAACTTAGCGCTCCACTGTATGTGTGAACCGGCCTCCTCCTCCGTTACCGCTCATTCACACTGGAAGCGGATCCGCGTTCGCAAAGCGGTTGCGAACGCGGTTGTATAAATATCCAGTACAATGCCACGCGCACTTGATGTTATCGAGTGCGCGTGCAATAGTACTGGATCTTTATACAACCGCGTTCGCAACCGCTTTGCGAACGTGGATCCGCTTCCAGTGTGAATGAGCGGTTAGCGTGCAGTGGTTGAGCAGGGGGCTTGGGATCTTGTCATCCTGGTTTCGATTCTTTTTGAAGGACTCGAAGTCCTGTTCGGTCTTATACGACTCCCGCGTATGCGCACGCGTTTCGAGTTATATATGAGAATTGTCCGGAGAGGCTGCCCCAACAGATGCTGTCGCGTTTAATAGTAGCACCGAGCCGACCGAATTAAGTGGAACAGCCGGAAAGCGACGGGACAGTCGACTCGAACGCGCAACGCAGCTTGGCAGCAAGCGGTTTCCGGCGTAGCTCAGCGTGACCACATCACGGCCACATTTCGAATGCTGAGGTAATGCAACGTCCTTGGACGAATCCGATTCGGGATCCAGCGGCTGTGTTGACGCACCTCACATGCAGCAGACGGGCGG
This sequence comes from Ixodes persulcatus, assembly GCA_013358835.2. NCBI lineage: Eukaryota > Metazoa > Arthropoda > Arachnida > Ixodida > Ixodidae > Ixodes > Ixodes persulcatus. The sequence continues at coordinate 143,007 of JABSTQ010010359.1, read as the reverse complement.
CGGTGGCGCTGACTTCGTATAGATACTGTTATTTTTTTTTTTTTTGTTGCTGCTGTTTTTTTCGTTTGTCGGCGACAGGCGTGCGTTGTTCATACGACTGCAAGCCGCGGCACAACTGCTAAGCCATGTCCATCGACAACAACGGTATGAGTTCTTTTCTTTGTACTGTTGATTAGACGCAGATTTGATACTAGTAGGGTGAAGCAAAAATCAAGATGTTGAAAAAATAAAATAAATTTGATTTGTTCGATTTAAATCGAATTCATTTGATTTAAATCAAATTAAGTTGACTGAAATCACTGTAGCTAGAAAACTTTGCTTCTTTGTGGCTAGATATATTTGAAAGTCACATAAATTCATCAATTCGTTTGATTACTAAAAACAATGCGGAAGAAAAAAATGATTGTATATTTAGATATTTAAGCAGGCACTTAGCCAGGGGGGCCCGTGGGGCCCGGGCGCCCCCTCCCCCCGAAATCTTCCATTTTGCTGCGACCTCCTCTTCCCCCTCCGCCTCATACAGCATTTTGTCATAGGCGGGCCCCCCCCCCCCCCCCCCCCACCCAACAAAATCCTGGCTACGTGCCTGTAATTAAGGTATAGCTTAAAATACCTTTACGGAGAATCCCGGGAGGCCTTGCAACGAGGGGAATGGTGGGGCTGTTTTTTCTTATCACTGGAAGCTCAGAACACCACAAAAAAATAGAACGAACAAAAAAGAAAGTGATCGCATTCTCTGTTTTGCTTTCCTTCTGCCTTCTCTGCTTTCTGAAATCATGCACAATTAAACCAACGTCAACATCGTCTTGGCTTCTTGGGTAATTTTACTTGCCGTACATCTGAACGTCCCAATGCGTAAAGCGGACGCTGGGGGCACCACATAATTCCGAAAGGTCTATTAATAACTTTTTTTTTATTGTTGTAAACTCTGCCATACTAGATCGAAAGCAGCTGATCTTTTTCTTAGCGAAAAACCTGTATTTACCTTCTTTTTTTTTGTATTATGATTTTCTTGAAGTAAGACATTACTTTTTTACGCGATCTCATTTGCTAACAAAGTGACATTGCGTAACTGACGAACGCAGTCGAATGTAGAAATAAATCTCAACACCGATTTTCTCAGAACACCGCTTTTTGCTTGTGTTCAGCCTGCTATAAATCGTTCTAGTTTGATGAATCCTTCGTGTAAATATAAAACAAATCCGCGTAGAAAACATCAAAAGGCAGAAAAATGGTAAATACAAATATTTTGAGGATTATTTGTTTGCGGGAAAGGTTCTATTTAAATCATCATTGTAGAAAAATGTGTGATCTAAAACATCTCGATTTTTATTCGCCAACATAAATACTACCTTCTCAAGCTTAGGCTAGGATATGTCAGTCGAACACCAGTCTGAAATGCATTCTGGCAAGCTCTATATGTTCGTAGCACGGGAAAAGTAAAAAATAAAAAAAACGCGTGAGTAGCAAGCTTGTAATTTTAATGTTAGTAATTACTTTAACCGAGGTGTCAGAGAGATTAGGCATCCCCAACCCCGTTGCGAGATAGCGCGGCTTCGCTCAGTCGTTTATTCTTAGGCACTGACTGCCGCCACTTTCGCGATTTTCCGAAACGAAACCAATGTATAAAGTCTTTGAAAATGTCGATTCTAAAAAAAAAAGATTGCTTTAGACCCCACAACTAAACGTAACAAAAAAAGCTTCATTAATTTGCAAACAAGTTACGTGAACCCCATTCTTACATTAGATTCGTTAGTACATCTTCAACTTTACTCCGTACCGAATAATGTGGAAGGATGATTTTTTCAGGATCTACGCCTTCGCAGAGACATTGCAACATGGCGTCTGATTTTAGTACTTCTCTCATCTCCTTCTCCGTCGATTTATACAAGAAGCTGAAGAGTGAAAGCGATGGAGCGAGTAACTTGATCTGCTCCCCGTTCAGCATTGCTGCTGCGCTGTCTATGACCCTTGCTGGGGCAAAACACGACACAGCCAAGCAGATCTCAAACGCCCTTCATATGCAGGACACCACCGTCCATGAAAACTTTGCATACTTCTTTTCTAAACTTCCCGGTTATGCTCCCGACGTCATCCTACATGTTGCCAACCGCCTCTACGCCGAGGAAACCTACAACACGCTTGATGAGTTTACGCACCTTCTGGAGAAGTCGTACAGCACCACCGTCGAGAAAGTGGACTTCAAGCGAAACGCCGAAAAAACACGTCTTCAGGTGAACACGTGGGTCGAAGAAGTTACGCAATCCAAAATCAAGAACCTCCTCGCCGAAGGCACTGTTGATGAATTTACGTCACTGATCATCATTAACGCGGTCTACTTCAAAGGGCTGTGGCACGACCAGTTCGACTCGAAGCGCACATCTCAACAGGAATTCCACGTGACTGCCGACCGAACGAAGATGGTAGATATGATGCACCTGAAGCAGCGTTTCAGGATGTGTCGACACCCGAACTTCAAGGTCAGTGCTCTCGAAATTCCTTATAAGGGCCAGAAGACGTCGATGGTGATCCTGCTTCCGGAAGAGATGGACGGGCTCGCGGACCTCGAAGAAACTTTGACGGCCTCCAAGATAAGGGAGATTATCCAGGAACTGTCGTACCAAGGCGACATCGAGTTGAGCCTCCCAAGGTTCAAGCTGGAGCACACAGTGGGTCTTAAGAAGGTACTGGCTGCGATGGGAATTGAAGATATGTTTGATCCATTGAAGTGCGACCTTTCTGGGATCAGCCCCGACAACGCTGTCGTGGTTTCTGACGCGGTCCACAAGGCTTTCGTCGAAGTGAACGAAGAGGGAACTGAGGCTGCTGCTGCCACGGCCATGGTTATGTTGTGTTGCATGTCATTTCCCACCCGTTTCACTGTTGATCACCCATTCCTATTCCTTATTCGTTGCCACGATCCTGATGTTATCTTGTTTATTGGCTCTGTAGCCCAAATCTGATGCACACTTTTGATTCAGTGCAACGCTTTCTGAGCTCCATGCACATTTGTTTTCGTGCATGACCAGGCACATTTCCACTGATTATGTTTACGTACCACTCGGTAGCGTTGTGGTACATGTGCAATTTTATGACGAACATGGAAGTTTTTAGATTGATGGTGAACCCTTACAACAAAATTGGCAGTACAATAATGCCAAGCTTGTACAATGATGAGAATACAGTAATCCTCATTTTTCAGATGACGTTGGCTCTATAAGAATGATGCACATACATTGCCACGTACTTTTTTATATCTATTGATAAACATATATAAGAAAATATTAGTAGCAGGTATAAGATACTTTAGCTAGAGCCTGCCATTAAAAAAAATTGATAGAAAAATATTTTGCTTTCGAATGATATTAATAATAATGTAGCATAAAATTTACCGTAAAGGAATATTGATGCTATATTATTTGTGCTAATGGGTTTGATAAAATGCGAGAGTGTAACTTCTCGGTTCCCACCAGTAACATTTGAGCAAGCTTTTATTTCATACATTAATTCTTTTAATTCTTGAGACATAGTATATAGTATATAGATATAGTACATAGCATTACATTTCTGTAACAAAAATTGTGAAATGTATCTTGCACAGAATTAATAAAGCTATCACATCTAAAACCATGTCATTGCTTATCTGTCGTCAGTGAGATACTTGATTCTTAGGATTTCGTGCTATCGGGAATATTTTTCGACAAATTCGGTGGGTGTTTTTCAGAGTTCTTTTTTTTTTTTTTGCCGAAAATTTTGAGTTTATTGAAGTTTAGTTTTGTTTGATGTCCGATTCTCCGAAATTCGGAGTTTAATTTCCCAATGTTTCTTATGAAAAAACAAATTCATATCGTGCTGTAAACGTATGCAGATAAAAAAAAACGCGCTAGTATCAATTGATATATCTTCAGCTGGATTTGGCTTTGTTGCCATTAGCCATTGGCAATGCTAATTTGTCACACGACAGAATAGAAACCTCGTACTCATCCCATGCTACTTCATCAACCTACCCCGCGGCCGCGCGAGGTGGAGTAGTAAACGTTGTAATAAAGAGGTTTCACCATCCCCTCTTCCCCATTTTATAGAATCTCTATGGTCTACAGCTTTTACTGTTAAAAGAACACAACTTCTGCTTCCACTTAAAACAAAACTATACTCGGCGACAACTTTTCTTGGCATTGCAGTGGAGGGTGACAGGCACGCGTTCCCTCTCCCCATTTGAGCGCTAAATAAAGCTGTGCGCTGGCTCTCTTCCTCTCCCCTGCATTGCCAAGAAAGTTGTTGCCGAATATAGACCTTTTCATCGATTATCACCCGGACGAAAAATGCTGAGTCACTGAGCTGTGAACGCATGCGCAGCGTGTGATATACTGCACAGCAGAGCAACAGCGCATTCTCAGAAGGCGTTCCCCAGTCCAGCAGACAAAGATGGCAGCGCGCAGAAGGCGATTTTGACAAAGGTCTATAGTATGGCCCAAAATAAAAACTAAAACAGTGGTTTATGTCGTGACCCGAAAGTGCAATGACCTGTTGTCCTGAATGAACCTTGACGAGATAAGCGGTAAGACATATTTTGACAATGGTCTGAGATTTGAAAGATAACAGTGGTGGCATTTTCCCAGGACCATTGGCCCTGGGCGCTGATGAAACTTAGTTCTAGAATAGCGTCTTCTTTTCTTTTTTTTTTTTTTTTTTGGGGGGGAGGGTTATTTGTGTATTAAAATTTCTGAGTTTTTCCGATTTATTGGAAAACACGGAACACTAACTTTAATGTTTCAGGTTGTTTTGTTCGACTTCAATATATATATGGGTGGTTTCATCTCAAATCATGCAGGCAAAAAGGGTCGAATTTTTGATTTCGCTGAAAAAAATATATGTTATGGCGCCGTCTCTAGAAACGCAGTAGCCACAAACCGCAAGTTCGTCGGCTTTTTGGTTCTCGACTTCCGAATTTTAAAAGAGGCCGCGGCGGAAAACAGTGTTTTTCACATCCGTCGTGGGTTGCATGTTTCACTCGATCTCCCGCCGTGGATTTTCAGTCCACATTATAATAACTTTTTTCAAGCACTCTGTGAGCACAGGGAAACGGCTCTAATACCCTAAAATAATTTTAGGCGTTTTGCTTTTTTTCTGGAAAAATGTCAATAACGCCCCCTCGGTTAATTGTTGACGAACTTTGACAATTAAATACTGGCGATCTACTTGAGTTACGTCGATACTTTTTATGTCTATGGAAAGCCCAAACACGCTCTTTATAGATATTATAAAATCATTCAGCTGTATAAAATTCCATTTGCGGTACGTTTACGTTAATGTTATGCGAAAACCAAAAAGTGCCAAATTTGAAATCGATTTTCTCAAAAAACCCATTTTTTATTTTTTTTTATTTTTTGTTAAAATGTAGGTATGATAGTTGTCTACTCGAAAAGCAAGTCGAGAAAGTGTGTATTTTGTTTGTATGTTCTATATTTAAGCATCAATATCGTACAAAAACGTGTTTTTACGGCTCGAAAGGGACTTGCGAATTGCGCGTCTTTACAAATTTGGAAATATTTTTTTGCCTTTTTTCAACGTTCCCACATGAAAATGAAATACAGTATTTCCACCCTGTTATATTTATTGATCATTTAAATTTTATTATGGGCGGCAAGCTATATTGGAGGAGTTCAAAAGAGAAAGCAACACTTCTTAACAGAGCAGCAGGCGTCGTAAATGTTTAATGTGTAGAAATCGGCAGACGTCGTATTGATTCGGGGCCTTCATTAGCCTATATGAACGTCCCGCCCTTTCGGAACCAGCAGATGACCACGACCTTTCGGGCTCGTTGTGTTAGATAGGATGGCCCGTGACAGTAAAGCGAGCAGCGCACCCTGTGTCACGAGAAGTGAAGCGGTACGATTGTGTCGTTGACGCGGCGAACAGTGACGGCCACCCTGGAGGAGTCAGTCAGTTGAAAGCAAAGGAAGTGTTGCCTGGGAGGATGAGGACGCCACGGCCTTACAATATCGACGGTCAACAACAGTTCTGCCGGCCAAAACAACGCCGCGAGCGCGCTAAAACCGGCGGCGCGGGACAAAAATCCCGCAGACGCACACACGAAGATGGGCCGGTTCCGTTAGGGATGTGGGGAAATTTTGAAACCAGCCATCTGTGCACGCGTGAAACGATACCGCGTATTTGCCCAAACTTCGAGCGCCCTATCTTTGAAACGGCCGAGCTCTATCTCTCTCCGCGGAGATCCGATAGCACCGAAAGGTTATCTCTTTTGGAAACAGCAAAGCCCGGAGACTAACATTAAAAACGAGCGTGTGGGTAAATATATTTGTGTTTATTCTGCCCGGAGACTAGTTGGGTCGAAGTCAGCCTCCTTGTCAACTATAACCGTTTGTGAAGAGCGGTCTTCTCCCGAGATGAAAAGTTAGCGCCGGCTGATGTGTTCTTTTGAAAAAGGGAAGGGGAAAGAGAAAGTTTGAGTAACTGCAGTAACTTCCTCGAAAGCTTCCCTTCCGATATGAAACTCGAGGCATGTTACGTCTCGGTTACCTCCTCGCGCATCGCTGCTCGAATCTATTCTTCACTTTGTTCCGCACGGCCACCGTTCCGCACAGCCGTCGTGGCTGTGCGGAACAGAGTGAAGAATAGATTCGAGCATCATCTGGACGCCGTCATCCTGCCAGGCTTCAGTGTCGTGGGACTGGACTCAGCGTCGGTCAGTTAAGACTTTTTTTTTATTATTTCGTGTGTGTTTCTTTGTTCCGCTGAACTTTGTTTCTCGGTTGCGGTTCTGCTGAACGTTTTTTTGTTTTGTTTTTTTAAATGTTTTCTTACTAACTGTTTGTTAGCATTGTTTCGTTGTTGGGTTTATTTCGTCATGGCGTAGCGGCCTGACGATGCTGTAGAGAGCGTGTTCGCACGCATTTGGTTGCGTCCCGTTTAGGGAATGCCCGGAGGAGTTGGTTTTTGTTCTTGCCGTGTGCGGCTGAGGTTTTCCGTCTTGATTAAATTTTTTATTTTTATTTTACCTTTACGTGTCGTCGACTTTTTTGTCTGACTCTCCACCAGGCGTGGACCTATCGCCTTGGCACCACTCGAACCTAAATCTTTTGTCTTTTTAACGCTACTTTCGTTAAGATCGGAGTTGGGTAATATTATTCTTAATTATTTATTTTTATTCCCTACCTCTCTCCGTGAAAATCGCTCCTTGTGTTTCGGACCGTTTCTGTATCTTCACTTTTGTGTATTACGGAAGTGAAAGGCAATTCCCTGGTGATCTGTGCGATGTGCGGTGAACAAACCCTAGCGTTTAGTTTGTGAAATAATTGTATATAATATATCGATGATGTGGTGACTTTATATGTCTTAGTAATATGACAGCTAATAGCTAGTCGAGCTAGTTTAGAGTGAAGTTTTATAAATCGAAACAATACAACGTCTGTGCCTCTTCGATATTGAAGGTCTACTCGGCGTACTGATTTGATTAGATATGTTTCTCGTGGTTTCCCGCTCTTATAAAAACATAAATAACTATTCAATACCAAAAATGCGTTTATGATTGATTACAAAACGCAGACAAAAATTGAAGAAAACGTTTTCACAATTCATAGAAACGCACGGGTCGCTATGCCTGACTTTGGTCTTGCAAAACGAAGACGTCTTTTTCTGATATTGAGGATTAAATATAAAACATACAAACAAAATAAACACTTTCTCGACTTGCTTTTCGAGTAGGCAACTATCATATCTACATTTTAACGAAAAATAAAAATAAAATAAAAAATGTTTTTTTTTTAGAAAATCGATTTCAAAATTGGCACTTTTTGGTTTTCGCATAACATTAACGTAAACGTACCGCAAATGGAAATTCATACAGCTGAACGATTTTATCATATCTATAAAGAGCGTGTTTTGTGCTCTCCATAGACATAAAAAGTATCGACGTAACCCAAGTAGATCATCAGTATTTAATTGTCAAAGTTCGTCAACAATTAACCGAGGGCGCGTTTTTGACATTTTTACAGAAAAAAAGCAAAACGCCTAAAACTATTTTATGGTATTAGAGCCATTTACCTGTGCTTACAGAGTGCTTGAAAAAAGTTAATATAATGTGGACTGAAAATCCACGGCGGGAGATCGAGCGAAACATCCAACCCACGACGGATGTGAAAAACACTGTTTTCCGCCGCGGCCTCTTTTAAAATTCGTAAGTCGAGAACCAAAACTCCGACGAACTTGCGGTTTGTAGCTACTGCGTTTTTAGAGACGACGCTATAACATATATTTTTTTCAGCGAAATTAAAAATTCGACCTTTTTTGACTGCACGATTTGAGATGAAAACACCCATATATATATATATATATATATATATATATATATATATATACCGTATATATATATATAGAGAGAGAGAGAGAGAAAGAGAGAGAGAGAGAGAAAACGTAGCGCAGGAGGACGAAAAGTATATACGGAAGAAAACGCACCTAAGACGGTTGTTGGAGTTTTTAAAACATATTATTGGTAAAGTTGGTCGACGTTTCGGCCTGAGCCAGGCCTTCTTCAAGACTGAAGGAATGGAGTGCCGTCAAGCGGAAGGCGCATCACGTTTACAGAGCTGGATTGGCCCAGACGGCCAGCAACGCACGCACGTAAAAAAAAAAAAAAAAAAAAAAAACTGTTGTACTCCGTACGCCCGGCGGCAGCAGACGCCGCCAGCCATCGGAGCCAACCAAAGGCTGCGTCAGATTTCACGACCGCAGGAACGGAGCGCCGTCATGTGCGAAAGGCGCATCACGTTCACAGGGTTGGATCGGCCCAGATGGTCAGCAACGCACGCCGCGGAAACACGTAAAACAAGAAAAAGGAATGCAATGAGCGCACACTGTAAATCAACGCCAACACACATGAAAAAAAAACTTAACAGTGTTAATTACAGTCCCAGAACATTCAAAAAGAAGCAACAGGTGGAAAGTGCCTGTTGAAGGTCATGACCCGTTGACTCATCGACAGGTAATACAGAAAGGTACACGGAAAAATTCGAGGGTTGTACTAATTGGGTTGAATTAGCTACAGTCACTCCGCTACAGGGCGATCAAGGTAGATTACATGCATAGATGACATTATACCGGGATCTTCATTAATACCGGCCCGGATTGAATGAAATTTGTAAATGAGATACGGAAAGGGCAGCTGATAACGTGTTGCGAGCAGAGGGAATCGTATCTTATTTACAAGCATGTTGATCTTGGTTATACAAGGAGTAGTACAACCAAACCTATCGCGTATCTTAGTGCACCGCCATGTTTCCTGGCGGTGAAGCCCTCATCGTACACGCATGTTCACGCAATCTCTCATCTATACAACGGCCTGTTTGACCAATGTAGGCCTTCTCCCGCGTCAGCGGAGTGCAATAAAGCACCCCTCCATTGGAAGGAACAAACTTACTTTTATGCTGCTTAACACATCCAGGGGTAGGGGTCCGGCTTCTGTCCACCCTTGCTCACAAATGTCCCAGATTACAGGGAGACGAGAAAAACACAGGAATGCCGTGCCGTCGTACAACTTTTTTTATCCTGTGCACAACCTTGTGGATGATGGGCACCGCAACAGGATTCTGCATATTCTTCCTACCCATGCCACCCTCCGGATTACGCACCCTCTTCAAGAAGCTCCCGGCTACATTTACCAGGAGGCTGGTAGGGTACCCGCCCTCCATAAATTTGTTAGCGTGCCCGCAAGAACTCCTGGTCATTTGGTGCGGACACGACCTCGTGAGTGACCCCCGGAGACTACTGGTTACAATCCCTCTTTTTATCACTTTTTAGTGCCTCGAATCGTGCGGAAGAACACCATTCTTTGACCTAGGACACATGAGGCTCAAAGAAAGGTAGCTCAATGTCTAAGAACTGCAACACAACTTCAACCGGGTCCTCCCTGGTGAACTTCAGCCCGTTAGAATGCACTTTGACACACTCAACATGTCAGCTAACACAACCTCCCTGTCTTGGGTAAACCCAAATCAGAACAAAACTAAAAAAAAAAAAAAATTATCAACGTATCTCAATACCAGTATCACGTCACTCCCGAGGTCATCCGCAATTCTCTTGTCACACCCGGCCAGAAATCTTTCACTCAGTACGGAAGCAACAGTAAAACCAATACACACTCCTCGCTTCTGTTAAAACCGTGACCTCTGGTATAACACCAACGTGGAAATTAAATAAAAATGAAGCAACAAAAAAAAATCTTTGTTTTTAGCGTGGCGTGGCGACGTCGTGTCTAGCGTCGCCAGGTCCCCTTTTTTATACCGTTTATTTGGTTTTTCTTGTTGTTGTCATCGAAGCTTTTACAGCTAGCAAAACCTTTTCAAAGCGTCTCGGAGTCCTCGCTCCTGCCTCCTCAAACGTTTTTTGTTGTTTTATTTTTACGATTTTGTTGTGTGGTTGGTGTTTGGCAGCCAGCCAACTGTTTTCGGCCTTGACTTGCCGTGGAATGCTTCCCTTATTAAGGCTAAATCAAACTTAACTTCAGTAAGAATGCAATTCTGCATTACAAGCTCAGCCCCTCTTTGTATGTGTTAAGAAACACAACCCGCCAATATTCTGGTTACCCGCATTTACGTTTCTATTTAGACGTCGCGATACCGGTGATACGCTCCAGTGAAAGCTCGAGGTTAGTTATGATGGTAATGCTAAGGGCAAAACACACACGTTGCACTCTAAACGCGAGGCTTGCTTCTTGTATCGTACCCTGTGGAGCGTAACGCGTGTTGGTGCACCCGTCGCACAGACCTGTTTCGGAAAGCAACTAAACGAACACAAAAGGGAGTTTTAGGGAACCGTTTTCGCTCATCCGATACGGTACAATGGGCCCTCCGGTACGAACTGCGCATGTGCGAGCCTTATACGGTAGTACATTGGCAGTTCGTTCCCTACGGCCGACCGCACCGTATCGGATGTGCAAAAACGGTCTCCCTAAAACTCTCTAAAGGCGATTCCTTACAAACCATTGGGTATGTTCGTTTCACCTAAACTGGCTGAACCAATTCAGCAGTGCACAGGAAGTGGCGCATTCAAATTGATCGGAAGTTTGTGGGGATTCCTGTGGTCTCCCTTCCCCGATGGCTGCACTCTTAGAAAAAAGGGGACCAAAAGGAGGTAACAGACCGCCTTTACCACCCTCCTCCCGGCCAGGGGGGAAGCGCTCCCCTTGTTACCTCCTCAGGCGCCGCAGATATGAAGAATGCGGTGCTACCAGGTGAAGTTCGCCGCGAAGGGGCACCCAGGAGTCAAGCATTACCTCCCAGAGGGTGCACCTGTTTTGCACTGCCAAAGCCTGGGCGCTGCGATTGGCTGAGGGAAGGCGCAAACGAGTTCGCTAATTGGTCTCCTCATATGACACGTGATTCTTCGCGCATGCGTGGGAGAGCGCCTGCCCGGTCGACCGGGAGCGTCGGTGGCGTCGTCGCCTTCGGTCTTTCTTCTCGAACGTTCGACGGAGGCGTCCCAGCGCAGGAACGTTCTTTATTGTTCTGTTCGGCTCAGTCTCTTCTTACGAGGTCACCGAGAGCGCTGCATTGACTTCAGTCGAAGATCCAAGTCGTGTGCACCGTATGCAGGTAAGGAAATGTTCTGCGCGGGCGGCAGTTGGCGTTGGTTATGACCGCCCGGGAAGACGACCCCCGTCTTCCTTAGACAAAGGGTTGGCGGACATGTTGGCGCGTCTGAAGGCGTAGAGCGTTCGATAAAATTAGTGTGTGGCGCGAACGCAAACACGGTTTAGACCATCGAAGTTCATAAAGAGCAAGAACAGGAATGACTGTCGCTTGCACTAGCGCATATTTAGAAGGTTGACATACTCTAAACAGTGGCGTAGCCAGCAGCTTTTCCCGGTGTATGCGTGTGCGGGTGGAGGAAGGGGGAGAGCGGCGGTTCGGCGAGCCGAGCGGCCGGGCGACAAGACGCCTTTTGAATTGGGGGTCGCCTACGTTTAAGGCGTGAGGGGTATGAGGTTTTCTCTTTTTGGGGCCGTTGGTGTGTCGCGTTCGGACGTTAAATTGAGCATTTGATCAAATATTTGAAAATCTAAAAAAAAGATTTTTTTTTTTTTCGCAGAGCAGTAGTTGATCATTCTTAAGCGCGAAACACATGCGCGTCAAAACTGTCCGGTCCGGCGTGCGAACTGTCGGGAAGATGGCTGCTCCGAATCGCCGCACAGGACGGTTCGCGACACATGGTTTCCGACGCGTCGTTGCGTCGCTCCGTTCAGCTCCGCCCAGTTTCGGGTATCCCTCTACCGAATGGATGGATGAATGCTAATGGCTATATATATATATAACGGGCGGTAGCTCGCGCCACCTAGCCTAGAAAACTAAAATACTACCCTCGCCCTTCTTGGTTTTTCGGACTTTAAAACAAACATAATATTTTTATTACATTCTATTAAAGAGTGCGTGTGTAGAGATTTTCCGTGAGGTTACTTTTCTGCTCAACATCACTTAATCGCGATGGACCGCAGCGGACCTTAGGAGCCATCCCAACGAAGCGAGCACTACGTACAAATCACGTGACTACGCACACCGCGCATTGCTGCGTCTCTCCCGAAGTTCACCTAACACTCACACGGCATTGGAATGGCTCGTAGCGTCCGCTGCTCTCCATCGTAAGGTGAAACGGAGTACATTCGGGTTTCGACGGCCTCGATCGGTCCCAGAAGGACGGCTTGCTATGGCGCGCGAGATCAGCAGCTTTTTTTGTGCGCGCGAGAAAACTCGATGGCGTCCATCTCCTTCACCGCGCACCGCCACATGTGTGTGTGTAGGCTTTGTAAAAGAGGGGGAGATCCGCTTCCCCGAACTGCCCGAACCACGAAGCGCCTCCTCGCCCGATCGGGCCGAAAGTCACGTGACAACATGACCTTCGCGCCATCCGTGCTGCCATTGGCTGCGGCCTTCCGAAATTCGGACAGCCGTGCGGCGATATCTAGCAAGTTGGACGCACGCCGGCGCCGGACGGAGGGCCCCGGGGCCAAACACATGCGCGTCAAAACTGTCCGATCCGACGTGCGAACTGCCGGAACGGACGTTCGAGGGCGAGGGTTTTCGTCGCACCGGAGGCTACGAAAACCCTCGCCCTCGAAGGTCGTTCCAGCGGTTCGCGCGCCGAATCGTACAGTTTGGACGCGCATGTGTTTCGCGACGAAAACCCTTGCCCTCGGACGTCGTTCCGGCGGTTCGCACGCCGAATCGGACAGTTTGGACGCGCATGTGTCTCGCGCTTAACGGGTGTAGGGTACGCCACAATCTTTAGATGGAAAAAGCTTGTTGAAAAGAGTGCCTTAACCGGCGCGCCGTCAGTGCCCTCACCTATACGCACGAAACGGGAAAGGCCTCCGGCCACGCCAAGTGTGCTGGACTCGTTCCATCACCAGGCACTCCGGCTGATCGTGCATGGTTTCTTCCGGCGGAACGAGTGTCCGACGCTACTGAAGGCAAGTCCACATCTTTATGCCTCCGCTTATCTTATGCAATTTATTGAACTGCTAACTAGAAAAAGATGAGGGATTGCTTAAAAATACAGATATGATTACCCCGTGACATCTGAAATAGCATTCAACTGCCTCCCAAATGAGTCCACCACTTGCACATATGCAGACGCTCGCGAACAAAGCCCAAATATTGCAGATTAAATGACGTTGGCGCATATTTTCTGTTTCTATATTAAAGGCTGCTGGCACCAAACGGGGCCGAACATGAGCGCCAGATTTAATATTGTAATAAAACAAAATGGAATCAGAATATGCTGATATGTTCATTTATGTGTGAGGTACATACGCTGCGCTTATAATGTGGAGTAGAGTATCCCAGTATCCGACAAATGCCGCCACAACTTTGTGGGCACACTGACAAAATACTCAATGACATTTGCACATAATTGCAGCACAATTTTGTCTGACAGGCCAAATCTCTGCCTTGAGCTTAAATATTTTGTGGTTTGTTGTCATGACAGGAAATTTTCATTGCAACAACTAACTTGTTGTGGTCACAATGTAATTGTTGGATATTCTGTTATTCAATTAATTCCAGCTCATATGGTGAAATAAAAATAATTTTAAAAATAATTATTGCATTTTATCACAAATTGCTCAACAATAGAAGAAATTGGAGTGTCCCCTTGAGAAACGAAGGAGTCATTTGGCTGTCACTATGAACATTTAAAAGCCCGGATGCTGTGTTTAGTCTGTTTTCTTCCCTTGTTTCCACTTCGTGTATTCGAGACATTGCTCGACAACACTGACCTAGTAATGAATAACACAAATCAGTTCCAGATAAGTAGATGTGAGCGTATTGGCTGCAATTGTGCTAAAACATGTTTTTCTTAAATTACAGATTCTGGATGAAATCAAGAAAAATGACGATTTCCCCAGTATCAGCCGTGCCACTCTCTGCAGAGCCCTGAATAAACTAGGGTTCGCGTTCACGACGCGCAAGAGGAACTCGTTGTTGCTTGAGCGCAACGATCTCGTGCTCTGGCGGGCATCCTATCTGAGGCACCGCCAAGTACCGCCAAGAAAACAGGCCCATTTACTACTTAGATTAGACGTGGATCAATGCCGGACATACACGCTCCAAGGTATGAAAGGACCAGTCAGTCACATCTTCAAGTGATGCCCAGAAGAAGGGCCTTACAACCGGCTTGAAGAACCCCTCTGGAAAAGGCGAGAGGCTCATCATTGTTCATGCGGGGAGCAAGGAGGGCTTTGTTGTGGGGGCAGCCGAGGTATTCCGGGCCAAGAAAGGCAGCGGTGACTACCACAAAAAAATGGACGAGCAACGCTTTGAAGAGTGGTTGACCAAGAAGCTGCTACCAAACCTCAAGCCCAAGAGTGTTGTAGTTATGTACAATGCCTCGTATCACTCCGTAAAACTACACTCCCTGCCAACCACCAGCACAAAGAAGCTTGGGATTCACCAGTGGCTCAGCAACAACGGGATTGCATCGGACGTGTCCATGCTGAAGGTGGAGCTCTTGAACCTTGTCAGCAAAGCGAAGGCTGCAAGGCCAGAGCTGGAAAAGTACCGCATTGATACGATAGCAGAGCACCACGGCCAAAGCGTCCTCCGTTTGCCTCCCTATCACTGTGAACTTAATCCAATTGAGTTGGTATGGAGCAAAGTGAAAGGAGAAGTTGCGAGCCAGAACCAATCGTTCAAGATTGCGGAGGTGGAGAAGCTGACTTCGACTGCCTTGCAAAATGTGAGCCCCGAGAACTGGGAAAGCGATGTGAAACACGCCATTGAAGTTGAAGAACAGATGTGGGAAGCAGATGGCCTCGTTGACACTGTCCTCGACAGTATTGTAATCAACACAAGTGGGGCCTCTGACACTGATACATGTGATGAAGATGAAGAGATGGGTTGTGAACCACTCTGAATGGTAGGCATGCTTGCGTTTCCATTCCCATATGATGCAATGTGGCACCAGTAGCAGACTCAGCATGTGGCAGCATTATCCAGGACCGGCTGGTGCGTCTCTTGCTCACTCCGGAACCGAATCAAGCGGCAGGTTCAGGATCAGGCAGTATTTTCGACGACTCACTGGTGCGTGTCTTGCTCACTCAAGAACCGAATCAAGCGGCAGGTTCAGGATCAGGCGGCATTATCGACGACTGACTGGTGCGTCTCTTGCTCACTCAAGAACCGAATCAAGCGGCAGGTTCAGGATCAGGCGGCATTATCGACGACTGACTTGTGCGTCTCTTGCTCACTCAAGAACCGAATCAAGAAGCAGGTTCAGGATCAATCAGCATTATCGACGACTGACTGGTGCGTCTCTTGCTCACTCAAGAACCGAATCAAGCGGCATGTTCAGGATCAGGCAGCATTATCGACGACTGACTGGTGCGTCTCTTGCTCACTCAAGAACCGAATCAAGAAG
Source organism: Ixodes persulcatus (assembly GCA_013358835.2). NCBI lineage: Eukaryota > Metazoa > Arthropoda > Arachnida > Ixodida > Ixodidae > Ixodes > Ixodes persulcatus. The sequence goes on along the minus strand of JABSTQ010010359.1, from coordinate 127,080 downwards.
CAGGTTCAGGATCAGGCAGCATTATTGACGACTGACTGGTGGGTCTCTTGCTCACTCGAGAACCGAATCAAGCGGCAGGTTCAGGATCAGGCAGCATTATCGACGACTGACTGGTGCGTCTCTTGCTCACTCAAGAACCGAATCAAGCTGCAGGTTCAGGATCAGGCGGCATTATCGGCGACTGACTGGTGCGTCTCTTGCTCACTCAGGAACCGAATCAAGCTGCAGGTTCAGGATCAGGCGGCATTATCGACGACTGACTGGTGCGTCTCTTGCTCACTCAACAACCGAATCAAGCGGCAGGTTCAGGATCAGGCGGCATTATCCATGACTGACTGGTGCGTCTCTTGCTCACTCAAGAACCGAATCAAGCGGCAGCTTCAGGATCAGGCGGCATTATCGACGACTACTGGTGCGTCTCTTGCTAACTCAAGAACCGAATCAAGCTGCAGGTTCAGGATCAGGCGGCATTATCGACGACTGACTGGTGCGTCTCTTGCTCACTCAAGAACCGAATCAAGCGGCAGGTTCAGGATCAGGCGGCATTATCGCGACTGACTGGTGCGTCTCTTGCTCACTCAAGAACCGAATCAAGCTGCAGGTTCAGGATCAGGCGGCATTATCGACGACTACTGATGCGTCTCTTGCTAACTCATGAACCGAATCAAGCTGCAGGTTCAGGATCAGGCGGCATTATCGGCGACTGACTGGTGCGTCTCTTGCTCACTCAAGAACCGAATCAAGATGCAGGTTCAGGATCAAGCAGCATTATCGACGACTGACTGGTGCGTCTCTTGCTCACTCAAGAACCGAATCAAGCTGCAGGTTCAGGATCAGGCGGCATTATCAACGACTGACTGGTGCGTCTCTTGCTCATTCAAGAACCGAATCAAGCTGCAGGTTCAGGATCAGGCGGCATTATCGGCGACTGACTGGTGCGTCTCTTGCTCACTCAAGAACCGAATCAAGCTGCAGGTTCAGGATCAGGCGGCATTATCCACGACTGGCTGGTGCGTCTCTTGCTCACTCAAGAACCGAATCAAGCGGCAGGTTTAGGATCAGGCGGCATTATCCATGACTGACTGGTGTGTCTCTTGCTCACTCAAGAACCGAATCAAGCGGCAGCTTCAAGATCAGGCGGCATTGTCGACGACTGACTGGTGCGTCTCTTGCTCACTCAAGAACAGAATCAAGCTGCAGGTTCAAGATCAGGCGGCATTATCGACGACTGACTGGTGCGTCTCTTGCTCAATCAAGAACCGAATCAAGCTGCAGGTTCAGGATCAGGCGGCATTATCGGCGACTGACTGGTGCGTCGCTTGCTCACTCAAGAACTGAATCAAGCTGCAGGTTCAGGATCAGGCGGCATTATCCACGACTGGCTGGTGCGTCTCTTGCTCACTCAAGAACCGAATCAAGCGGCAGGTTCAGGATCAGGCGGCATTATCAACGACAGACTGGTGCGTCTCTTGCTCACTCAAGAACAGAATCAAGCTGCAGGTTCAAGATCAGGCGGCATTATCGACGACTGACTGGTGCGTCTCTTGCTCAATCAAGAACCGAATCAAGCTGCAGGTTCAGGATCAGGCGGCATTATCGGCGACTGACTGGTGCGTCGCTTGCTCACTCAAGAACTGAATCAAGCTGCAGGTTCAGGATCAGGCGGCATTATCCACGACTGGCTGGTGCGTCTCTTGCTCACTCAAGAACCGAATCAAGCGGCAGGTTCAGGATCAGGCGGCATTATCAACGACAGACTGGTGCGTCTCTTGCTCACTCAGGAACCGAATCAAGCGGCAGGTTCAGGATCAGGCGGCATTATCGACGACTGATTGGTGCGTCTCTTGCTCACTCAAGAACCGAATCAAGCTGCAGGTTCAGGATCAGGCGGCATTATCGACGACTGACTGGTGCGTCTCTTGCTCATTCAAGAACCGAATCAAGCTGCAGGTTCAGGATCAGGCGGCATTATCGGCGACTGACTGGTGCGTCTCTTGCTCACTCAACAACCGAATCAAGCGGCAGGTTCAGGATGCTCTTGGAGTTTTGGCCCAGATCACCGAGTGTAGGCTTTCAATTGCGTTCTGTGTCACGCCATCACAGCAGCGCTCCACAGGAGGGCCTCTTCGCCCAGCCTCTGAAATACCGGCTTCAGTGCTGTGCGAATGAAGCCTGGCAGAGGGTTCTTGTGTGTTCGTGGCTCGTGGTTGGCCAGGGCGCGGTTGCAGGAGCAGTGGCGTCACTAGGGTCAGCGGCACCCGGAAAGGTAGCCACCCGCGACACCCGAACCCCCCCCCCCCCTTCCCGCGGCTCTCTTGCCCCACCGTGACTACCCCCCTCCCCCCCCCCCCCCTTGGCTCTCGCGACCCGCCGCGACACCTCCCTGAACGCTGCACCCGGGACAGCCCCCCCCCCCCCCTTGTGACGCCACTGTGTAAAAGCACCAGGAATCGTCACCTTCAAGACAAAGACTGCGGTCCGGGGCTTTGTCTGTCGACGTCATGTGCAACAAAGTTGCCTGCACCGCCTTTTTCATCCTTGGGACGTCGTGCCTGTAGGTCCTCAATGCGGTTCCATAGTAGTACGTGATTTTGTTTAATCTTGTCCTGGGTCAGCTTCCCTTTTCTTCCAAAAGGTTCCCCTTGTGCCTTCTTCTCTACCAAGGTGCGAAGAGCCGCCCCCCATCCGCTTGTGCACATGGTTCAGGCAGTCCATTCTTCTTCAGAGACCTCTTGAAGAGGATCGGGACTGCCTTGGCTTTCATTCGTCCAGCGTTGCAGTCGATGTTCGTGAGGCACTTGTCGTTCAAAACCCAGTCACCATAGCCGTTGTCATCTGGGTCAGGTGCCCCCTGGCAGCCACGGCAGTACCTGGAGAGGACAACATGGTTCAGCACCAGGCTAGAGTAGAGCTCCAGTATACAACCCACTGCAATGTTCAAGTTGTGCCCACGAGTCTTCCACGTCCTATCAAAAATGATGACCACATTTCCAAAGAGATTGAGAAATTTCCGGTACAGCACCTTGACCACTTGCACACTTGGTGCTTCTGTGGCTTCTGCTGTTCCCTGGCAAGTTTGCACCATGGTGTCAATGTGTCCCCTGAAGGTCTTGTGGTGAAGCCCCAAGTGGGGGAGGTTTAAGGTGGCACAGAAGTCCGCAAGGGCAGTCGCTCTCTTTTAACTTTTCTGGGCACCTTCATTGCTCTCAAGTTGATCTCAAAGGGTGTGATCTTTGCTGCTCCGGCGACTCGTGGCGACGAAAAGTGGCGCTCGATGAAATCGTAGCTTGAGCACGTGAGCACTAGCTTTACTGCTCGGCCGTACTGCAAGCCTCCGTCGCACAAAACATTTGAACTTACTCCTTCTCTGGTTCTACATCGGTCTGATTGCCAAGACTGTAAATGCACTCCACTGGAGTATGCGTCATTGGTAAAATATCTGGGTCTCTTTTTTTTTATCCACATTTTTCTTGTAACACTTATATAGAGCTATTTGTCGAAACGCCTACAAACTGTATCTGCCTTTCTATATCGCTTACGAAGTATAACAGATATGGCTTTGAGAATTAGGGTTTTTCAAGCGTTGGGGGAAAGGAATGCTTCGGTACGGTTTAAAGGGACGCTGACAGGGTATTTATGGTCGCCAAGGTTTGTTATTTATACATGGCTTATGACAGCCCAACTACCCAGAACACAATTTGAGGCTCAAAATTCATTTTCTTTCCGCCCGAAAACCACCGGTCGAGAACTGGCCGGTTTGAGTCGTGCTCACTCTCTTCTCCGTGGTCATATGCCGTTTTCTATGGCTTAGACTAGCGGTGTCGCGAACTTTTCTGAAACCTCGATTTCGACCTCGAACCTCAAAGTTAGACTGGTTCGCCGAACTTTCGACTTTCACTAAAGTTCGAAGACGTTCGACTTATAGACAGTGTTGCCCGGCATCTACTCTAATATTTCAAATTTCGGGAAGCAAATATTGAAGAAAGGAATTTATTTTATATTTCATACAATGGTTATCAATGTTTACACCATATAAAACCGAAAACATCCGCTTTTAATGTTTTCTTTTGTAATGTGAACCAGTGATGCCAATACACCTAACAAATGTTGCACTTTTCCTCCGCCAAAAAGAGTCAACAGTCGTTTCTTCTTTTTTTTTTCCCCCCGTGCGCACAAAAGTCGAATTTTAGTCGAACTTTTGTCGAACATGACGTTGAAAGTTTGAGATAGTCAACCTTTGTCAAACTCAAACCTCGGCAAGTTCGCGACATCTCTAGTTTAGACACGACCACCAAAGGTAATCAAAGTCGTGGGCCATCGAAGGCACACACCCAATACAAGAAATGGACAAAAAATATGATACCCATTTTTTGGGAAAATATGATACCCATCTTTTCCTGAAAAAATGCAAATATGTTGATCGAAAAAAAAAAAGTTGCACAGTCATCTAATTTTGGGTATCTTTCTCCTCCTCTACAGTCTTCTTGCCCAGTTAAGTTTCGGTTTCAAGCAGTTGCGTTTTTTTTTTTTTTTTTACTTTTTTTTAAATATACGTGACACTCTTGCAAAATATTGGTTGGGTAGTCTTCTTACACCATAATCAACGGCCTGGCAAGACATCAACAAAACAATTTGGGGAGGCTGTCGGTGTCCCTTTAAATGGATACTTCAACGAAATTTTAAATATACCCGTCGTGTTAAAAAATAGGTTGAATATGATTTACAATATTCGTAAATGACAATCGTACGTTTGTATTTTGAGCCTGGTGGCTGTATTGTTTGTTATAAACGGCAAATCTGGCAAGCGCTCGGAGAGCAGCCAGCGAAGAGCACGCAACATCCCCCGCAATCGTGACATAGTTCTTCTCGGGACGGGCAAAGCTGTGGCGAGGTTGACGTCGAGAGGATGTCGTAGTCGTTGCAGCCACCCAAGCGGCTGCTTTTGAACTAATTTTGAGTGACGGGTTAATCTTCTATAATCTTGTAGGGGGACAGTAGCGACTAGGGTGCCTACATGTTTCCGCCGCTCCGAGCGGAAACATGTAGGCACCCAGTAGCGACTTCTGGGACTCACAGAAGAGATTCTCGAGGAGAGGGGAGTTCCTACTTCCCCTCTACTGTCGTGGTGGCCGGAGGCGAGACAGTTACCATCACTAGCTGTCAAGGTTCCTAGACGGGCATTACAAACGAGGCGTGAGCGACATCCAGCAGGTGCTCTTTGCTAATCGTTTGATTCCTTTCAAAATTCCTTTTTGGTGTCTTTTTTAACAGGATATTGGTGTGTCCGACGTGATACCGATCCTTTGAACGCATATAGACCATAAAATACGCACCAAAATTTCGTTGTAGTATCCCTTTAACGGTTTTTGGTTCTTGCTCTAATTATAACAAAATTAAATTAGGTAATATTTGCAGAACATAAGCAGAAATCTAGCGTATAGAACAAGCCGGGAAGAGCTAAAAATTGAGTTGAAAATGCGTTCATTACGAATATATATATATATATATATATATATATGTATTCATTACGAATGACACTAAGATTTTGGCTAGATACAAAGATAAAGTGTCGCGAGAATTACATAAGGAATTTTAGTCAGGACTAGGGAGAAAAATTGTACAAGTGACAAGTCCGTGTCTTTATCTACAGATCGAGTTTTAATTTCTAAAACGTGGGCTGAGTAGATAAGATTAACAAGGTTTCTGTGGCTATATTATCTTTTCAGTTTCAATAAACTTCAGTTGAGAATGCGCCTTGTCCCGTGTTTTTTCGGCGCACTTTTTTCGTCTGCAATGAACCAACTGGCCCAAATCTCCACTTTATTGCAGCACGATACTTCTTTGATGTCACTGGGCAGAAATCGAGGGACCTTATTTTTTTGGACCCGGTAAACTTGGTAACCACACCAGTCGCAGACGCGTTCCAGGCGCCAGAGCTAAACCTCAACAGAGTCTGTACCAATGACGCAGTGCTGCCAACCTTAGGGATTTGTCCCTGGATCTAGGGATTTCCGTCATTGTCTAGGGGCAAAGGAAAATTTGTTCAGATCTAGGGATTGAATTTTTAATTGAGGCACGTTCCTTCCCTTTTTCCTCCTCGCGGCGGGCGAGGTCAGCGGGAAAAAGGCTTCTTTGTATATTGTAGGGGCCAGAGATAATCTCCAGTGGTAACAACAGAGATTTCGGGGGGCCATACAAGACCAAAGTAACGAAGTTTAATTATGTAAAAAGGTATTAACGAAGCAAATCTAACTTTTAAATGGCCACCCAACAACAGGAATAAGCTACTCCATAACGATAATTTCAATATAACGCAAATTAACCAGGGTATTGAACCGAATCCGAACCCTGAACCGAAAACCGGAAAAAACCGTTATTTTCGCGCGAACAGGAGTTGACGCGGAACGAAATAATTTTTCTCGCTCCAGAGCGGAACCGATATGTTTTACATGCGGTTTTCGGTTCATACGCGAAGTCAGGTTGCGTGACGAAAAACACAGTAACCTAAAAAAAATGAACAAAAAATGAAAGAAAAAATATTTTCTCGCAAACCGGAGTTGAACCGGACCGAAATAATTATTCCTTCGTTCCTGGGCAAAACTGATCAATTATTTTTGCGGTGTTTCGTTCATATGGGAAGTCAAAAAGCGAAAAAAAAATAGGTAGCGGAAAGCTCTGTAACGTATCAGGTTTTCACATAACGGTCGTCTTCATAATTTATAAAGTTCGTCTCAAGACCTCAAACGAAATGAGCACAGTAACTATAAATTCTCCGGGATTTCTGGTCTTATGTGTTTTTTAACAAATGTCCACTTTCGTCCCAACCTTTTCTTGGAGACCGGAAATGGCTTATCAAAGAAAGTTTAACACTAGAACATACCCAATTCGTACGTCAGCAAAAGTGACCAATTAATGAGCCTGTTTGGTAGCAAAACGGTGAGTTGGGCTAGTTGGTTTTTCATCTCGGACTAAACGCAAAAAAAGCACAAAGAGAGGTATAGACAACACCCCTTGTGTTGTCCATTCCTCTCTTTGTCCTTTTTTTTTTTTTTTGGCGTTCAGTCCAAGTTTTGTTTGGTGTTTCTTGCCTTTAATTGTGTAGAGTTCTGTGCAACTTTAAACGCCTTGATTTCATTGTACAACTGATTGGATAAGAAAGTGATACAAAGGCCGATGTAAATTTTAGAACCTCCATTAGTTGCCATACTGTGGCGCATATAATCTGCTTTCAAAATAACTCAGCGGATTCAATAATTTGTCCGAAATTAAAGTCTAGCACCGGGAATGTGAGGGGGGATTCAATCAACAGTTACAGCTACAGAAAACAGCAAAACAGCTTCGATCTCTGGTAGCAGAAACAGCAAGAACCTAAAGGCCCTGTCACACTGAAGCAACAGTTGGACAACTCTATCCGGCAACACGGGGAAATCGTGTGGCCGGCGACCCTGTCACATCGAGGCAACAACAACAGTCCGGCAACATGTTGCTGCCGTCCGGCAACCGTGTTGCCCGATTTGTTGTCCGACAACCCTGCCACACCGCGCGGACGGCGGGGACAACACGGGGAACACTCCGCCATCTTAATTGTTTACCTTCGTAAGTGTGCGGCGCGGAATCCCTGGGAATGTGACTCTAAAAAGTGTATAGTGCGTTCGAAGGGCCGGAAATTACCACGTTACGACATCAACCAGTGACTGTGATTAGAAAACTTGACACGGGGAGTATTTTCTGCTCTTCATTTTATCAAAATGTTCTTCATTCTCTGACAAAGCAGATAGCCCTAACCGAGGGAAGTGAGATAGCTGATATATGTTCGGGATTTACGCCACCGTATGAAGTGTTTCTGTCCGGTTCTTTCTTTAATGCAATTCCTATTTCTACTGTAAAATTGAGTTAGCACCGGCAGTATCGCAAAGCGTCTTTTGTAGCGTGGTGTTGAGCTGAACTGATAGTGCTTCAAAACTGCCACACCGACACGATCGGCCCTCATAACAATTGGTGGAATAAATATTTTTCAACGCTGTCTATTTGCCTACCGCCTGCTATGTGATAGCTTCATTCGCCAAAACGTCCTGGGTATTTCAAAACAAATCAGGTGTCTGGTAGCGGCTTTTTTCTTTCCTTTTTTTTTTTTTTTTTTTCAAGTTTCAGGCATTAACAATTATGATCAGAGTGGTCGTTTTAATGCTTCGATTTTTCAATCTTTGGTTTTCTGGATTATTTTTATTATACTTTATCAGTGGGTGAGTAGGCATGCCATTTTATTTCACTATCAGTGATGTGAGCTGGTCTCTCGGCAGTTCTAATTTCAAAACCAGTTTGAACGGTCACGACCGTAGCTGACCATTTCGAAAATCGCTTTCCGTAATTACGCGGTAAAAATACTCCTCAAATTATTTTAGCTGCACGCCAGCCTTAATTATTGTTAAATAACGTTTTCCAAGCCTTTATTTGAGTAAGACGTTATTGATAGGGAACTAGCTCTACCATCGAAGCTAACTTTGTTGTCGTGTTGCCGGCCCGAAATTCGCTCAGCCAGCGATCAGGGTGCACACGTTGTCCAACGCAAGTTGCTGCTGTTTTTGTTGCCGAAAGCTGTCATACCGAGGCAACATTTTAGTTGTCGTCCACGTTGTCGTGCTGTTGCCGCGATGTGACAGGTTTGTCGGACAACATAGGGAGCGAGCAACAAGTTGCCTGACTGTTGGACAACGTGTTGTGTTGCTGTTGCCGTCGTGTTGCCTCAGTGTGACAGGGCCTAAACGTTTCTCCTCAGAAACACAAACTTCAAAGCGCACAGCTCTTCTGAGTATTGCTAGACAAGGAGCTGCGGCTTTCAAGGGACTCTAACGTGTTACAGTTTTGGGGGGAGAAAGGAAACGCCATCCAGAGCTCTACCCATTGGCGCAAGTAGCCCTGGGAGTGCCTGCGACCCAGGTCAGCGTGGAGCGAGCCTTTTCTGCACTGAAGTTCATTCTATCGTTTCAGAGGTGCCGTCTTTCCCCGGATATGCTTGACGAAGTCCTGCTTCTTCGGTCAGCTACCTGACATTGAACTGTGCTTTCACCCACGTCCCGAGGTGCCCCAGCACTAGATCGTTCGTTCCACACAGTAATGTGAGCCTTTGCTTTCTATATGTAACACTTTTATAAAATATGCATACGGTAGTTTATCTTTTGCTGTCGTCAATTGTTTTTGTATCTTATCAGTATGAACCGGTTCGAACCGGCTCGAACCTTTACTTTTTCACTCCGGATTTGAACCGGAGCTGAACCGTTTTCCCTGAACCGAAACGAAAACCGGAACGAAAAACATTTCGGTTCGACACCCTGAAATTAACACATTTTCTGATAATCTAGGGAAATGTAGGGAATTTTCTGACAAAATTTGGGGAAGCAACGGCCGCGGAGGTTGACAACACTGCAATGACGACACTGTAATTTGCTGTAATTCTCATTTACAGCAAAGCTGTTTATGGCTAGGGTTTCGTGAATTTTTCATGTGCGTCATCAAAGACTCTATTTTCCCCACCAATTTAGTGGGAAACTTTCCCCGACAAATTTAGCAGAAACATTGCCGCGCTAAATTTGACGGAAGAATTTACCAGCCAAATTGTGCGGAAAAATTGCCCCGCCAAATTTAGCGGAAAAATTTCCCCGCCAATATTAGCGAAAAAATTCCCCCGCCATATTTAGCGAAATAATTTCTCCGCTAAATTTAGCGGGAAAATTAGCGGAGAGGAGGACGGAGGTGTGCCGCTTTCTCTTTGTCGTTGTTCCAAGCGCTTGCGTGCTGTTTCCTTTCCTCCGCCGGGCGGCGGTCCCGTCGCGCGTGTCTAGTTTCCTCCGGCTCCTCGGAGTGGCGATAGTCCTCGACATGTGTGTACGTACCTTTCGTCACGATGACCACCGATCAAGACAATAAATATGTTCGTACCTTTGTTCAAAATTCCGTGTCACGTCTGTGTCATGAGCTAAACAGCTTTACTGGTCATCCACCTTCGCAGGGTGGAATGGCTCATGACTTTTTCTTGCTAAGAACTCTGGAAACACGTTCTCAAAATCAAACTCGGCGTGCGAAACCAACGTCAAAATTAGCAGCAAACAAATACGTAGATAATCCAGCAGTCAAATGCCTCGAACCAGCATCGACAACGATTTTGGATCGTTTGAATCGCACGAGAATACCGCCACGCCTAACAGTGTGTTTTACAGTCGTTAGATGGCGGCACAGGTCTCACCGAAGCGCCGACTGACTACGGTTGTGTCACGATCTACGTTTGATTTCGATTTCATTTCACCCAACAACCAACAACAAAGTAACGAGCGAAGTGGTGGGGAAGGGAAAAACGAAGGGGAGGGCAAAGGACTCGGAACAGCCGAGCATCCACCACGGAAACGCGGCGGCGGCGTCGGAGCTTTGTTGTCAGTCGCCAAGCGCCGAGCAAACGTCAACGCCTTCTCCGGCCAGCACTCGCGGTGTCGTTGGTGTCGTCCGCTCGATCGCCGTGTCTTTCGAGGAGAATGCGTCACCCGTCCGGCTGAACCACCGGTGGAACCGCGAACGGACAGAAGCGAGCACCGGTCGGATATTTCCTCCGCAATGTCGTCGAGTGCCGGATACCCCCAGGGAGCCCTCCTCGAGATGGCCAAGATGGGAGATGCCGCCGACGCGGCCAACGTGACCACGCCGACGGCAGTCGCCGACGAAGACAAGTTTTACGGTGAGTGGTGACAGCGGGGCGCCGTCCTGTCGCATCTGTTTAAAAAAAAAAAAAAATAATAAAGAACGAATACAATTTAAATATAACGCGACGTTGGCGCCTGGAATGATTTAAAATTCGGGTGCGGCGGGAGCGCTTTTTTTGCCTTCAAGGCCGTTGCGCGACGTCTTTTGCCGTGCCGCTTCGGGCAACATGCCCATTTTTTTTTCTTGATTTTAGTAGGGGTTTTGAGTTCGTTTGGGAAGACTGACACAAAGCAAGCACGCAAGCGACGCAGCCGTCTCGCTTGTTTACTTCCATCAGCGGCCATGTGTGTGTCTGTAAACACGAGCACGTTTTTGAACTTCACCGCGAGTATGACTCCCGCGCTGCTTCGGAAGTCCCGATGGGCGAGACCCCGTCCGTGCTTGATCCTCCTCGAGTAATTACAGTACGGCACTCGAACGTGTCTAGATCGTTCTGGTAGGCGATCGCGATGTTTACCTTTGGGCGTAGGCGCGTGGGACTCAAGAAGATGACTCACGGCTGTGAACGACACCGACGACACGCCGGCGCCGCCCCCGCCCCCCCCCCCCCCCCCTTCCCCCCTTTTTTAGAAAGCCCGAGTTGGAACAGCTCACTTTGTTTTTTTACTCTCTTCCTCTATCGCTCCGTGTATCGTTCTATTAATCATTCGTTTTCTTTGAATCTAGTCATGAAATTAGTAGAAGTATTGAGTCTAAAAAAAGACAGGAAGAAGAACGTCTTGATCGTTTCTCGTTTGTTTGTATGTTCTTTTTTGTTTTACCACCTGTACTGCGCATTTAAAATCTTTTCCTGTTTTTTATTATTTTTTTTTCTGGGTGTTTGAGAACAAAGAACTGTGTTGTTGTTGTTGTTGTTGTTTCTTCCTCACATCAAAGATAAACTACGCGTCGCCATACCGCACAAATCTAGCGCTAGTAATCTGGACCAGAGATGCCCAAGTTCTAAAACGAACCCTTATTCAGCGATCTTGGTATATTTTCAGTGAAAAAATGAGGCGCGTTCCCGATGTCTCTTTGAAAATTTCCGAAAATCGCTAATAATTCTTGAATTAGATCACGGTAGCCTCTGGAGTCTTTCGGTCCGGACCTCTAAATTCTCATTTGGGCGGAGGCTGTGCGTACTGCGACGGCGAGAAAAACGTGGCTATCTTTTCCCGCAAATATCCGCTATGTTTCCGCAAGGTCACCGAAGGGCAGACGTTGTGTCTAGAGGCCGTCGTGTCCCGACTATGAGAACTATAAGAGAGGCTCATTATGTTCGAGGCTTGTGCCAACAGACAACGTCATAGTAACGTCCACTCGCGGTGCTATTTCTGCCGTTGTAAGCATCGGGCACAATGTGAGCTTTGTTTTCGTTTTGCGTGTTCTATTTTGATTTAATTTTTTTCATTGTAGCACGGTCTGCATACATCTTTTTCTCGTGTGTAGCGACGTGTTTCGTTGCTGCCGTTAGATAGTCGTTTAAGGAGGTGCGGTATGAACGTTGTAGTTATTCAATTGATTATTAAAAAAAAAAAGAATATCAGACGCACTAGCACCCTCGACGTTACCTACTGATATTGTTTTAAATAACCCCAGACAAAAGATGTTTCGTGTCCTCGAGCGATAAAAGAGCATTTTAGTCTCATATGCGCTGACACTGTCACGAATGAAGGCGACGAGACAATGAATAATGAACTGAAAATCAAGGTGTAATTGGCGAAAGTTGTGTCAGAAACAAAAGGAAGAACAAAACATCGCGTAAGCAGCCGCGAGCGACGGAGCGTCGGCGTGACAGCTGGTCATCGCGAGTGTGAATGAATCGGCAATACCGCGCTCGGCTCCTTATCTATTATGCTCGTCATCTCAAATATTCGACCCAATCTCGTTTTCACGTATTGATAATAAAGTTTGACACACACACACGCATGACGAAAAAAAAAAAGGAAGTTTTGCGCATTGTTCATACGCCGCGCGAACTAGTTCATGCAAGATTTGGTTGCCGGAGGAAGAAGAGATGCTTTTGGCGTTCGAAAAGGTGTACGTCTTGATAAGATAGCATATATTTAATCTAAAATCCATCTGTATATATCTTATTTCTTCACGTACAGGGGGAAATCAGTAACCCTCCGCGAGGAGCCGGACTTTTTTTTTACTGCGGTAAAGAGCTGGGGAGAGACTGACTGGCCTTCTCTCTCACACTCGGGGTAAGAATAAACAAGAAACTTGTAGATGCGCGGAGAAGCGTTTATTGTCGGTCATGCACACGGCAAGATTCAAAAAGATTTCAGATTTTTATATGTGGTATTCCACTGACGTTACTCGCTTGGTACGCGGGCATCGAGCGCCACGTGCCATCTTCGATGCCTCTTTTTCATTCCGCGTATCACTGCACCTTCCGTTTGCCCGTCTCATATGTCAGCCGGGATTGCCAAAACATCGCAGGTTTTGAGATGCTTCGCGATATTCAGGGTTCTGATTCTATTTCCGTACTTTGTAGCACGGTTGGATCATACTCTGCTCGTCTTTGTCACCAGCGCACTCGGCCATTACTCGGCTGGCTCCGTGCCGTGCCCACAGTGGTCGTTTCTATGCGCAAACGCACCGCGTGGCTTCGAGTCTTAGTATGTAATTAATCATCAAGGCTGCTAAGTGATTTTACGCAGCTATTTTTCTGAGCACGAAAAATATCGTTATTTGTGCAAAGTAAAGCGGTGCCGCGGCAGCGACCCACTCGCCCTACGAAACGATGACATGGTGCGTAACACCAGCCCGTTGTCGCGTGTAGACTCTGCTGACATTAAGAATTACCTCGTTTACGCAGCAAGCTACCCGACAAGGCACGAGGTGATTCTCGTGTGATAGGCAGCAGACTCGTCGGTGTCCGGATTCGACGGAACAACCACTGGTTGTTCCAGTTTTTGCAGTTTCCATAGCGGGGCTTTTTCCCTCGAGCGATTAGAACATGCCCAACGCAACACAGTTAACCATCCCTCGAATGGACATGCGGTGCTGACAATTCCTGCAGCGGAAACCAAAAAATTTTAAAAATCTGCCGTGATAGTTTTTTTTTTTTTTTTTTTTTTTTTTATGATAAACGAGGCGATTTTTGTTAGCGGTGTCGCGAACCTTTGTCGAACCTCGATTTTGATCCTTCGACCTTTCACTAAAGTTCGAAGAAGTTGACTTATGGACAGTGTTGCCCGGCCGCTACACGAATATTTCGAATTTTGGGAGACAAATAATTCAAGAAGTAGTTTATTTTATATCTTATAAAATGGTTGCCAATGTTTACACTATATAAAAGCGAAAATATGCGATTTTGACGCTTTCATTAGTTATTAATGTGAACCAGTGATGCCAATACACCCAACAAATATTGCACTTTTCCTCCGCCAGATGGAGTCGACTGATTTTTTTTTTTTTTTAATCTTTGCGCATGCGCAGAAAAGTTGTACTTCAGTCGGACCTTTGTCGAACATCAAGTTGAAAGCCGAAAAAGTCGAACTTGGTCGAACTCGAACCTGGGCAGGTTCGCGACATCCCTACTTCCAACTTAGAAGCAATTGCTTCAACACGTGACCAACGATGTGACCTCACAGTCAAGCCTAGTTAAAGGAGAAAAATGCAAAACGCAACCTCAAAGATGGCAGCTCGACGGTGGCGCTCCCTGGCAAAATAGGAGGCTCAGCGAGTACCACTGATATAGAAGAAACTGCAAAAGACACAAACATATCCCGCACATCACTGGAGGAACGTTCGAATTTTTTAAAAGGCCGCCCAAAAATGCCTGTATACCTTTTCAAGACCTAAAACATCGAATTGATGAAGCTGTGAATTGATAAGAACTAGGGACCAGTTGATTCGTGAGCGTCAAGGTATTGTGTTGATGTATGTCGCGCGACATCAAGTGCAAAGACTCTCAAGGATCGTAAAACTTTTAACCTTCTTTTATCATTTTATCTAGTGCAGTGATGTGATTGGCCTAAGATATTTTGGAGCTCCTTTCGGAGCAGCCAAAACAGTGTTTTGGAGCAGAAAATGTGGCCTTTGGAGCAACCGAAACAGTGTTTTGGACCACCAAAAGTGACTTTTGGAGCAGCCAAGACAGTGTTTCGGAGCAGCAAAAATGGTTTTGGAGCAGATATCCTTAGGAAAATAAACATATTTGTTTTAAGTGCTGTGCAAACGAAGGGCAGTTTGTTTTATGTTGTGTTCTGATGTGACGTGTTGTGACGGAACTCGCTGCTTGTGTTTTTACTGCTGAGGCATCCCACAAGTGTACACCCGCCGGCAATATGAAGGTGAACACCTTACCTGGTTTCCTGCCTGTTTCACGGCTCCCTAAAGCTATATTAACTCTCAACGTTTCAAATGGTACGTGGCCAAGGGTCTAAACTTTGCGTTCTAGCCCTCTTCTGGAACAGAGCTTGTTCCAAAACTTGCAGGAGCGTCAAAAACAAGAAGAGGGCTGTTCACCTTCATATCGCTCAAGGGTGTACAGTGCTGTAGACAATGCCCAGCAATTCCGAAAAACCGCTTGCCACCGTTTTACTGGTTCCCGACGTGCCAGATTTTTGACAAAAGTAAGCAAACCTAAAACAATGCATTGCCAACGTCCCGGCTGGTGTCTCTGTCGTGCAATCATGTTTGTAAGCACGTGAGGGCAACTTCGGCAGCCGCACCAAACGGTACTAATCTTTACACTTTTCAAATATTTTTACACGTTGGGGGACGCTTGCATTTGCGCGTGCTTCGTCGCACGAGCGGAGACAACGGCTGTTCGATCGAAACCGAAACTGAGTCCGCTCTGTCACCAACTGATTCCCAAAATTGTTTGCAAAATGTAACTGTCGAGCATACGACAACATACAGTCCAGCGGCGCGTGCTTGCCAGGCCGGCAAACAAGGTACAAGCTAAACACACACACACACAAAAGGAACCTGAGCGCATCGATGCAAGACATCGCGAGCCAGGGTCAAAAGGTTCTTGGAGCGCTTTGTGCAGCGACTGAACGTGAGACAAACAAGCGCGCTGTGCGGGTTCAGCGTGCAAACATTGCCTTCTTTGGTTTAGATCACTTCACCTTATTTCGCGGCAGTTTTCACGTACCGGGGTCGCTGTCAAAAGAAAGCCCACCTAGAGAAACGTAGGGAATACATACTTCGACACAGCAGTCTTTGAGAGGTTTTTTTTTTTTGTAACGTATGATTTAAACAAGAACAAGAATGTTGATGAACATGCGGCGGTACTTAGTTTCATTTCACAAACGCCATATCTGCAGCGCGACGTGGGGACGGCAACACCCGACGTCGCGCGGCCACGGCGACTGGAAGGCAGGGACCAAATATAGTTTTCCAACGGCTGTTGCTTTCAGAAGGGAGGGCTTCAGTTCACAAAGTAACTCCTGCCGCGCAAAAACGTGGTTTCGTTTCACAGCATGACGGCATGGCTGGAACGCGGCATGCTAGCGTCGGAGCGTCCGCACACACCCGCGTCTATCGTTGAAAATATGTTTTAAAAAAATACGCCAGGCGGCGGGAAAACCATGCAAGACCGGATGGACAATTGATGCAGGGTGCTTTGTGTCCGGCGGCCGTTTGTGCCACATAACACACGCATGCTCAATTGCGGTACTCAGTTTAGTTTCGGTTTCAAAAGGCAACCGAAATTGCTCTTTTGGCGCAGGCTTTTTGCGGATTACCCAAATTTTGGCAAAATGTTGCAGGATGTAGGAGGATTAGCCCCTATGCGCAATTTGGCGCAATTGGCCCAGCAATCACATCACTGTAGTGATGTGCGGAATGTGTTCATGTCTTTTACAGTTTGTCTAAAATAAAAATATGAAATCCGCTCCATTTTTAGTAGCCTTGTTGTTCAATGCCGTTCCCTGCAGAAACACGTAACTACAGGCAGCGTTCGGAACGCTACTTGTTTGTTAAAGTAACTCTAGTTTACACACTCCCAATTAAAAAAAAATAATGCGTTTAAGCGGCGCGAAAGGTGTCATTGATAAATATTAATCAATAGAACGAGCTAATTATATCTCGTCGTTAGATCATCCGGTTAACCGCGGTTAGTGTAGATGCTACAGGCACGGCCGCTCGATCAAAAACCAGGTATGGCCCGCCACGTCTCGCCGCCGTACACAGGTGATGGCTAGTTAGATTAGTTTACAACTGGTCGCGTTGACACTGCCGACCAACAGCGGAGAGATACCAGGGAACAAACCAACCAGCGCCGGTGAAGGACCGCAGCTGTCATTGGCCGGTAGCGAGGCGGTGTTCATCTCAGTAGTTACCCGACCGGCGGACAGAGGTCGCTGACGCACTCGGCGCCATTGGGTGGCTTCAATTTGGTTGGTTTCGGTATGCTGTGTTGGTGTGTTATGTCATTCTCGCCTAATTTTGTCATGCAAATGTGCCCGTTATAGCGCACAACTAATAAAACTGGTACTGAGCCAATTCGAGAACCGCGAAGTGGTTTCGAGTCATATTCGCGGACTTTTTTACGAAAGCTTTACGATGCAGCTGGTTATGTTCGTCGCTAATTTCGGTCAGCTTTGGCGGCGAAACGACTACGATGCACAAGGAGGGTTCCCATCGACTACAGCCGTACCCACTGACCCTACTTTCCAAAAAAAAATGAACTAATGAAGAAACTAATGAGTAGATATATAGTAAAAATGCAGGTCCACAATCTGATTAAAACTCCTAAATCGCCAAAAACAAATGAAGTCGCAAGTTCACTGACTGATTTTCGCGGACACCAACTTTCTGTGAACTTTAGAAACTCGAAATGTCTCCTATAATACGCAGATGTTCTATGAAATAAGCGATATTGTCTCGGGCTGTGTTTTTTTAAAAAAAAATAAGTACTCGAGATATATTTCGATAGTCCGCGTCCTAGGTCGGGTGGGAAATTCTTTTAGTTATTAACCTTGCTAAAGTACTTATTAACGGCATTTAACAACGTTGGCGTTAGAAAATGAACTATTTGTTTTACTGACATTTCATTACGACGTGCTTGGCACATGAGATAAGTGAGGCCCATAAAGTGAAATCTGAAATTTTGTCTTTGTATAAACTTTGCCAAATAAAATTAAGGGTACGAGAGAAGTGATCTCTCGTACGTTTGGTTGAACTTGAATGCTAGGCATCACAGATCTCCATGCAAACTGATGCGATTTAAAATCAACGACCCTGAACTTGGGTGATTTCCATGTAGATGGCTTCTTTTCGGCATCCCATAATGCGAGCCCTAGGCACTCTCAAGCTGCCTGTGACAGATTATTTCACAGGGGTCTTTGTGTTTAAAATAAATAAAATGTATTAATTAAATTTCGTATAAAAATGGTAACACCCTTTAATGACTGCAGATATGTGACCGAGCATAGCGTACAGTTTCTCTAAATTCATAAATAAACAAATCAAGCAAACGTTTCTATTGCAAAAACGATTTAAGACCGTCTAACAGATTTAGGTAGGTGTACGTGCACAAACAAATCGCCCGATGTGGACGTTACCATTATCCCAATCATCGGATAAAATGGGAGTTAAACGTTCGTCACCTGTATATCTTATATGCCCTATATAATCAAAAACAACTATTTTAATTTTTTTTTTTTTATGAAGGCAAGGCCGGAGGGCTTTCAGGAAACACACATAGCTTCATATGCTGAGTAGTATTTTGGTCACATTCCTTAAGATTCTAAATGCGCGATTATGCATATACATTACACTATACTTATTTCGAATATTCCGCCGCTATCACTGTGTAAACTTCAGTTGTCATAAATAATTGGGCGCAATATGCGCCAGGTCTGACGCTGATTCCTGTATCTCCTCCCTCCTCACGCGTATCCGGTATGCCGACGGTGAAAATAGTCAAAATCGGTTACAAAATTAACTGCATATGTCGTCGTGCACATAATAATGGCATGCAATTAAGTTGTAAATGTAAACATTGGGCGGCAATTTACGATAAGGCGAGAAACGCGGTGGAACGCGACGAAAAACGCGAATGCAACGCCTTCGCCAAGGCGCGGAGGGGAGAGTGGAGCGACGAGTTGAAGCCACCTTATGGCGGCCGCGTCACGTGATCCCAAGATGGCAGCGCCCATGCGACTGAGGCCGAAAAGGTCCATATTTGAGGTCACTGTTTAGAGCGCATGCTCAGAACGAGTTCGCATTAATAGGCTGCCAAGACCGGCAATCTTGGTGGTGCGGAATGCACTTGGTGAAAGAACTGTGGAAGCTCGCGTTCAGCACGCGCTCCGCAGCCGAGCACACAGCTATGGCCGCCAGTGAATACTCCCTATAGACCTTTCCAATGTTTACAAAATCACAGTCCAGCGTGCGATCTTCACAGCCCAGCACGTGCGTGTTCGTCGCTTCGGAAAGCGAGCAAAGCACGCGCCATACGCACGAACGCTCAAAATGGCACCGGCCACAAGCTCGTTTTTGGAAAGGTCTATAGGCGCGTTTCGCCGTTTGCGGCGCATCTGGCGGGCCGCACCTCTGCGTTTCAGACCGAGCGGCCGTGCTACAGGAGACTCCGTAGTCCTAACATTATCTCCAAGAAATAGGTCTAAACATGCGACAAAAAAAATATCAAGAAAACGCACGTTACTTTACGCCCCATTGACGTAACATATCGTGAGAGTGAGAGGATATCTTTCAACTCCTCACTTCCAGACTCCGCGCTTATCGACATAACTTCTCTCATCTCTGGCGAGCGCCGCAATAAAGCTATAATAAAGCTTTTATTTTTACCCTCAGTTGTGGGATCAGGCGAAATTCCGAGGAAATTGCTGTCGTTCGTCCAGGGCCTTGCGATAGGGGGAGGGGGGTTAGGGTTAGGCAAGGCGAGGTGAGCGTCTTTAGGACACCGGGTCAGCGTCTTTGTCCCAAGTTTTTGAGCTAAGTTCAACTGAAGACCTAGGCACATCCTTCCTAGTTATTAATGAATGTGTTGGATTGTCGTTGATTCCTGTCCAACTGTATTAATGATTCCCACTTCCTGGTGCTCGGGAAAGGGCAAAAGGTTCGAGGTATCTGATTAATTTGCAACAATTCGCTGGCCCTTAATTTTTTTACTGTTTATCTCGCCTTTTCTTTTTTTTTTTCGTCGTCAAAAATGATTTTGTGCCAGAGCAGGCAGTGCACAGGTGCATGTTGTTCCTGCTTATAATTAGTTTACAAGGTCCTCGCCTGGGGAAGGATATCGGAAATCCTTACTTACCCTTGTTTGACACACCTTATCGCAACCGAAGTTCGCCTCGAACGTTGCCCAGGTATACTCGTGCTCGTCTACTTGAGCTGCGTGTCTAATAGTGTCTTACGTTTTCCCTGAACCCTAATGGCTGACTATCGTGCTCTTTCTAGCAAGTTAAGCGCCTTGTTTCTATCGTTTATATTTGGTAAAAATTAAAAAAAAAAAAAACATCCGTAAATTCATCACGTGTGCTGTTTTCTCATAATGTGGTGGTCTAAGTTTGTTTCACCAGTTGACCTACGACAGAGGTCAAATATCTAACGACCAACTGGCTCGAAAAAATATTAAAAAGTCGCACGATAAAGTTACTTTATCTTTTCTTTTTTTTTTTTTACCACATAGATTTAAAAGTACATTCCGCGCACTGTTGCAGATTAAAACAAACTTCTCGGAGAACTTGTACTCGCAGATTACCACGAAATATTTTCTTCTTGAGTACAATTACTCCTCGCCGAAGACATGTGCTCATGTGCTAGAAGAAATTACATCTGTATCATCCACATTCTACTAACTCCAATTACCGAACGTTGTTTGAACCTTGCCTTAGCAAAAAGTGCTCAAGTGATCTGTTTTCATTTTCACATTGCCACCTGCGAGTGCGGAAACATTTTTAACTACTAACCGGTGTTTGTGCGTTATATTTTCTCACACTGGCACCGCGTGGTATGGGTTGCCTCAGCCTCTCTGTAAGTGACTGGAAGTAATCAATGAATACATAAATAAAAAAATGACCACTGCCTTCAAAGTCCTACAACGCATGCAATGCTGTGTTTAGGAGCGATTGTTTGAATCGTTTCGAAGACTTTAAACCGTCCTTACGGTAGTGAAGAACCTGCATTTATTAATCTATCGATATACGTCGCCTGACGCATATTTTCCCACTACATTTAGCGGGAAAACTGAATGGGTCTGTAGGTCACGTGACGTCGATTTCCCGCTAAATTTAGCGGGGGAACTGAATTAATGTTTGAGCTACAATACGTGAATTTTCCTCTAAATTTAGCGGAGAAACTGAGTTGACGT
Organism: Ixodes persulcatus; assembly: GCA_013358835.2. Classification (NCBI taxonomy): domain Eukaryota; kingdom Metazoa; phylum Arthropoda; class Arachnida; order Ixodida; family Ixodidae; genus Ixodes; species Ixodes persulcatus. The sequence goes on along the minus strand of JABSTQ010010359.1, from coordinate 106,052 downwards.
ATAGGTCACGCGACGTCTATTTTCCCACGGTCACGTGACGCCTTTTCCCCCGCTAAATTTAGCGGAAAATGCACGGACGGACGGCCAAAATTTTGAGACTGGGGATAGCGTTAAAACGCGATTCGTGTTTTAATAACTTGTCTACACTGCGCTTTATTGAATTTTAGAGGACAACAACAGAGGGCCCCATTCTACTGGCAAGGGGCTTATGCAATCGAAATATGGCACTTCTATCGGTTGCGGAGCGGCAGTAGAGAGTTTTAGTTGATCGTTACAATGACTCCAATAAAGACACCCGACACTACGCCGCAGCCTTAGCTCATGCATCGTATCGTTATCGGGTGTCGTTATCGGGAGTATCGGAGGTATCCGAACGATCCACTAAAACTCTCTAGTCAAGCACGATGGATAGCGGTGGTGTATAGATCACGCCACGCCCTTCTGTTTTCACCTTGTCAGTGACCCCAAACGTAGTAACTTCCCGCTGTCCAAGAGATGCTCATCAGTTTTGACCAGGTGCAAACGGTGCGTGCAACTTACAAGCTCGAGTTTGACACCTGACCCTTCACCGCGTACGTTCTTCGCTCAGGCGAACACACTTTGAACGCCCGCGAGCTCCTCCAAGAAAGACCTCGTGTGCTGTTTCGCTTCGACGCCCGCGTGACACGACGTGATGTGTCAATCGACCCCGGTGTCGCGAGGGCTCGTGCCGCAACGAGGGCCGAGGTACGACACGCTCAGGCGATCCGACAGAACGTTTCTTCCCAAATGAAGGCGAACGTTCTTTCGCTGCACGAAGTCGTGAACGAAATGGTCACGGGGAACGCTGTTCGCGTCGTTTGCTCACTTCTTTTTGAAAAGAAAAAAAAGAAGCACGGAAGGCTGCTGCAAGATGTAAAATAAGACAGCTTGGAACAACTGGCACACGCCATAACGAGGGGCTACGATGGAGGAGGAACGCAGAAGGAGAGGGGGAAATAAACTCTGTTGTCACACAGACCGACTTTATCCGGGTTTTGTTGTTTTAGTTTGGTTTTCGCCGTTCTTTGAATTGCACGATTATGCAACCCTACACGATAACGGAACGACTCGTAGTTTATTAGACCCCTTTCGAAAGTGCGTGTCCTCTGTTGGAACACAACTGCGAGCTTCTTGAGTCCGAATGCGCCCTGCTGCACGAGCTTTCGCGCAGCTGAGAGCGCAAGTCGAAGCTAGCCAGCCGCTCGCGCTACTTGCACGTTCCGCGGTGTTGCTTGTTCCACCCATAGCCTCCTCTCTACTCACAAAGCCTGGCAGTTCGACGACGGATCCATAGAGTGCCCGGTCGCAGATTTGGAGCGCGAGGATCTGGTAGCACAGAGCATCAAAGGGTTATTTTTCGGGGAACCTGGACGTCCAGCGCACAGCTTTTGCAGCGGCGAGGACCCGAAACACATGTTCGCTCGGGTGAAGTGTGTTTCGGCGTCTCGCCGCAGCGGGGCGCCAGTCACGTGGCTCTCCTCTCCTCCGTTGTCTGGCGCTAAACCTTTTCCATTTCGTGGCCGCGTCTCGTGGCGATCTGCCAGGCTTTGTCAGTATATAGGAGGCTATGTTCCACCATGCATAGTGCCGTAAATTGGAGGGGTTTTTTTTTTTCTTTTTTTAGTTAGACTAACAAATATGACAAGATGCCAACGCATTTTCACCACGGAGACTGCGGGGTTATCGGGGTGCGCGATAAAGGTCGGTGTTCTCCTTTGGCTAAACTGATCGAGTCACGTACATTAAATCCACAGTCACGCCGCACACATCGTACGATAGACACGGTGTTCGTGGCAAGGGTGACATATTGATCCGCGGGCGCGCCACGAGCATTTTCCAAGCATGTTTGCTTCGTACATATACCTTAAACGTGTCTGCAGACAGTTCTTTGTGTGACCAATGTTACATGATTCATTATGCTAGGAAGAAGTAATCATGGAACATTGGTGTATGACCAGTGTGACGGGATTCATTCTGCAAGGAAGACAGAAACACGCCTCGGACAGCGTCTGCAGGCTTTCTTTTGTATGACGTATTAGCAGTTCGAGCGCTGCTTAAAGGGGCCATGAAACGATTTTCCTACTTCTTCCTCCTTAGCTTTAATCCTCAACTCAAATGCGAATTGTGAAATCACGTGGTCGTGACATTCCTTCGGCACCGGTGCGATGACTCCTAGCTTCCACCGTGCTTTTTATGCACACCATAGAACTTGTCATTCCCCAGTGACAATAAGTTCCGTCAGGGTACTCATTGGCCACGAACGCGAATCCAAATATTCGTCGACGGATTGATTGTTGACGAGCGCATACGTCCGAGTGACGCAGTTCTCGTGTCCAATGCGTGAGCTGGGCTCTGCTGACGTCAGTTTGGCGCCGGTGACGCGCTTTTGGAACCGCGGATGTATCATAGTGAAAAGGCGGAGAGCTTTCGAAGGCAAGAAGGTACAAAATAGTCCACTATATTTTCAAATGTTCGTACCGAAAAGCTGGCTTTTGACTTTCTAGCCTCTTTCTTTTGGCCAACTAAACGATATGCGATTACTAAAGTCCCAATTTAAAATCATTCATCCCAACCCAAAATTCGTTTCATGGCCCCTTTCAAAGGGTGATTCACCGACGCAGCTGTTGCCATAGCAACTCTCCCACACGCTCGGACTCGACGCGAGTATGGGAATCAACCTTTAAAAAAGGGGCACTGACACCCTAAAGGTCGCATTTTCTTTATTGTCTAAAACGATGCAAGTTGTAGTCATAGGCAAGCAAAAAAATAGAGCAACGCGAAAAACAATTTCCCCACGCGCACGCGCGCCTTTTTATTTTTGGCGCTCTTCACTCCCGCTCCTCACCTCCTCGCTTCTTTCGAATTGTGACGTCCAAAATCATGAATTTAGAAGCTTTGTAGGCGACATTTTTATAAAATTTAATAACTGCAATCGTAAAACATGTTTTTAAACGCAGTTCCGAACGCACTACGGCCCTTCTTTTTGAAATATCGAAAATCGGAGTCCGGTGTGATGTCGCCTCCTGGATTTGTATCCTCCCTCGGAAAACATGGCCGCGTTCGACGCATGTAGCAGAGAATGATCGGCGAGTCGGCGAATCGGACGAAGTGGTCTTTTTTAGGTGCCCGACGAGCTCTGAGACGTCGAAAAGGAAATCGTCAAACGGTCACAACAACTGGGTTTGGTGTATGTGTACCGTAGTTTCGGTTGTGACTCCGCCGGGGCAGCCTTGCACGCAGTACCGGGGAGACGCGCGTTGCTCACAAAAGTCAACTGCGCGTTCTCTTCGACCTCGCACCGTTTCAAATAATTTGAGGTCGCTGAAAGGGCCCTAAAAGAACTTCAAACTCGAAAGTCAAGCGTCGTCTGCTCGCAGCGATAGGCGGCACTGCACGCACGGAGGAAACCAATTGTTCCCGGTACGGCGGCGAACACGACACTTCGGGTCGCGGCGGCAACGGCGGTTCGGAACGGAGGCGTGAAAGAAACTCGACTCGCAGGACGGCACAATATTTGACATCACGGCACTGGCGCGGATCGCGCGAAAACTGCAAATTCAAAACTTAACTTTTATTTTATTATTTTTTTTTTATTTCACAAATACTGATTTCGCAAGTTTCGAATTTTGAGAGTGATGTCCAGGCATCGTTTTCAATCGTTCCGGATCATAAAAAAAAAAAAAAAAAAAATGCTTTTGACGTGTCAGTGCCTCTTTAAGAGTGACTGGCGGTGTTTGAGTGCATTGCGGTGCAGTTTACGTGCAAGAGCTTTTGAGAGTCTTAGCAGCGTTTCTCATCCAAGAATTCATCACAACACCAAACAGTCACTGAGAATTTCTGTTTTACTTTAAACTTTTAAAGGAGGGTCACTGCATATATCTGCATTTTTCTGCGTGTAAACACAAATGCTTCGATAACCCACGGGCCACGGGGCTCGCGAGTATTCGTGTTCATTTCACATCCATGAAACCGGAACGTGTGGGGCGCAGCCGCCTCGTCGTAGCAGGCGCCTGTCTCGTCCGCGTGGGACGCTGATCGAGTGCGGCTCAGCGTGAGGAACCCATTGTTCCCGAAAGGTCTGCTTTGAGGCTAACGCGAAGGACATTGCGCAGCAGGCCGCACTGTATCGAAGCCTCGATGTTCACTCGCTGACCGTCTTCTCTGTCGACGCTGTAGAGTGTATCTTTGTTAGCATTTCACTTGTTACGTGCATATCGGCACTGACACCCCAAAGGTCGCTTCTTTGTTTTTTTGTTCAATAAAACAATGCAGGTTGTCATAAACACGCGAAAAAATGCCACAACGCAAAAAAATACCGCTGTTTTTTTTTATTTTTGGCGTTCTTCTTTTTTTGTTTTTTCACCTCCTCCTTTCTTCTTATTTGTGACGTAATCGATTATGAAATTTGGAAGCTTTGTAACCGACGTTTCTATAATATTTAATAACGGAATTCGAAACCCTTTTTTTTTAAAGGACCCTTTAAAAAAACACGCGTGTCAAAAAATTATTTTTATGCGAAAAAAAAAAAAAAAAAAACTTTTTTAGAGCAATATTGACGGCGCGACATGCGATTCAGTCGGCAGTCACCTCCTTTCCACTCCATTCCTCTCTTGGCATTTCGGGCGGGCGCATGGAAGAAAGGTGGGTCGGCTTCGCCTTCACGTTGAGCTGAGAGAGGGTATGACCGTCTCGTGGAGGTGGAAAGAGTGTATGACCATTCCGTGACGTCATGGACTTTGCGCGCAGAATTTAAAATAAATCTCGCGCCATCATAAGGGAATTGTAGTAGACCGTTCCCGCAGCCCGCTAAGCACCCGGATAGCGCTCCGTAATCCGCCACAAGACCTTGAACTATGCAGAGAAGGCTAGCGGCGCGCATGAGCAGCTGCGGTGTTTTCTTCGGGGATACCGTAGCGGAGGAGAAAAACGATCTACTACAACTCCCTATAGTTGCTTTAAGAACATTTAAAACATTTAAAAACATTCCGGAAGTGATGTCGCCTCCTCACCAATATTTGTTTGCAAACGAGCTCGCTACCCCTACGCGCTTCCGGTATTCCCAGTGGCGTCACAAGGCGGGGGCGGGGGGCCGACCGCCCCGGGTGCAGCGCTCAGGGGGGTGTCGCGGCGGGCCACGAGAGCGGGGGAGCGGGGGGAGTCGCGGCGGGCCACGAGAGCGGGGGGGGGGGGGGGGGGGGGGGGGGTGTCGCGGCGGGCTACCGCCCCGGGTGCCGCTGACCCTCGTGACGCCACTGGGTATTCCTCTTTTTTTTTTCCTTCGTTTTGCAACTTTGTGTTATTTGTACTACTTTCTACAATTCGCACAGGTACTTCTCCGAAGAAAAGTCTTACCCGAAACGCTGTGCGATACTGAAAAACAAAATACACGACCGGAAGTCTACTGGGGAACCGAATACTGTAGCGCCCTCGTGAAAAACATGGCGGCGCTCGGCACCTGTAACAGTGAGAATGATCGGGGAGTCGGACGATGTTTTCTAAGTTTCGTAGACTTACCTCTAGCCTCGGACGTTTTGCTTCGTGCCATGTGACCCGCTGCGGCAAGTTCGTTGGGACGACGCCACGCCTCATCCGAGGTACCATTTGAACCCCGGACGCACTAGAGACGCTTGGGCTGACCTCATAATCCGTCGACGAAGTATCGAGAACCAATAAAGGTCTTCGATCCGAAACCCTCGAGTAGTCCTTCGGGTATTGCGGCTAGCCAGGCCGCCTTCTCCGACGCATTCTGCAGCGTGCTTTCGGTTGCGACTAAGCCGGGGCAGCCTTTCACGGAGAACCGGCGCGACGTGGCCCCTCACGTCGCTCACAAAAGTCCACTGCGCGTTCTCTTCGACCTCGCACCATTTCTAATAATTTGAGATCGCTAAAAGGGCCCTAAAAGAACTTCAAGCACGAAAGTGAAGCGTCGTCCGCTCGCAGCGATAGGCCGCACGCACGGAGAAGGGCCGTTGATTGCGGGATGCGTGTGTGAACACGACACTGGGACGGTTCGGAAGCAGGAGAGAAACACGGCTCAATCTTTGGCGTCACTGCATTGGCGCAGATCGTGCGGGAACTTCAAATCCTGCTCTTGGAAATTGTTTTTTTTTTTTTTTTTGTACTTCACAAAGACCGAGTTGTCATGCTTTCAATCAGGCATTGTTTTTAATAGTTTCGGATAATAAAAAATATATATATATATATATATATATATATATATATATATATATATATATATATATATATATAATGATTTGGCCTGTCATTGCCCCTCTTTAAAGAAAGCGGAAGCTTGGGTTTGGATGCTCATCATGCGCACTTCTCTTTTCATTGTATAATCTCTTGCGTGGCCCCCTCCTTATGTAATGCTCTCACGCGACGGCCCTTAAGAAAAAAATGAATGAACTAATGAATGCGCATGGCTGGTGTGCTGCGCAGGGCTGAAGGCTTTTCAAGCATGAAATGCTTTTCAACAACCCCCCCCCCCCTTTCCAATCCCAAAATGTTGTCCGTCCCTCCATCCGTCCGTGCGTCCGTGGATTTTTCGCTAAATTTAGCGGGGAATGCACGTCACGTGACTTGTAGACCATGGGGGCAAATTGACGTAATGTGACCTATATATGTTAATTCAGTTTCTCTAAATTTAGCGGAGGAAATCGACATCACGTGACCTGTACAAAATTCAGTTGCTCCGCCAAATGTAGTGCGAAAATATACGTCCCTTGACGCAGCATTCCCTCTTTCTAGTGCCTCCTCTTCCCTCCCTCTCTCTTTCTACCCATCCCTTCATTCAAAACTTTGCTTCACCCCCTCCTAAATTTGTCCTCCCCAAGCCACCTGCCTCCTTCCCTTGTCCCTCATCCCCCTTCCCCTTCCTCTCCCCCTTACTGATTACGTGACATCCAGTTCAGTTTCCCCACTAAATTTAGCGAGGAAATTTACGTCACCCGACACAAATTCCCCTTTCTTCCCCCTTTCTCCAAACCCTCCCTTCACCCTAAAACAGTGCCCTCTTTTCTCGTCATCTGTCTCTCTACCCTCCTCTCTCCCTCACCCCTCCCCCACCTTCTTACAGTGCCCTCTCTTCCCCCTTTCTAGTCCCGTGACACACCAATTCAGTTTCCCCAAAATTGATAAAAATTTAGGTTGTTCCATAGCCCCATGTCCTTCATTTCTTAGATGGCTGATTATCTTTCAAACGATCGCTCCTAAATACGACATTTCACGCATTATAGGATTTTAAAAATAAAGGCAGTTGCCATTCTTTTATTTCTATTTATTTATTTATTTATTGAACGTCTCGCGGGATATTTTTCCCAACATTTTTTTTGTGTGTGTGTGAAAAAGATCAATCTGAAAAACGGTTAAAAGCTTAGGATTAATCACTTTATACGGAGAAAACGCATCGGCAGTGAAAAGACCGAGACGGATAAATGCAATGTAACCGCAATATATTATATTAGTTTTGTGCCAATTGGATTTGGGCTTTAATCACCTCAATGCGTTTCCTTCTTCTTTTTTGTTTTTACTTTGGTGCGTTTTGGTATTGGTTTTTGGTGGTCTTAACACAGGCTCACTTTGGTTTGCTATGCAAACCAAAGTCGGACAAGACCAAGTTAGAAAGCGGTGGGATATTCCCGACTTTCGCAGCTGCCATATAATCACGCCCCACTTAGCCACTCGCCAATGCGAGCCCCGAAAAATTAAGGAATTAAACCTCCGATGAACTTGCGAATCGGACTAATAATAATGCATTGCATTGGGTCTTTTAGCTATATCTTTCGGTCGAAAATGCCAGCAGGTTACTTTTCGACTGCATTGGGACGCCGCTCCGAGACTAACTTTTTAGTTCGAATGCCCCCCCCCCCCCCCCCCCCCTCCGGCCAAAAAAAAAAATTGTTTTTTTCTTTTTTTAATTAACGATGTTTTTTTGGTTACTATCGCGACCCTTTCGGTGACGTCCTTCTTCAGTCATAACACGGGTAGGGATTGCGTACTCCAGTTTTGAGTGGCAGGGGCAGTTGCTTGTGCTAATAATAAGCCTGGACTAGACATTTGCGTGGGTTGCCTTCGGAGCGACAGAAGGCTGGTGCAGACGTTTGCGTCAGTTGCGTCCACAGCGGCCAAAAGCAACGGCCTGGACCACGGGCCAACTCTTGGTCGTGCACGACGTGACGAGCTCACAAGTAACGTGTTACTCGAGAAAAGTAACTGAAATGGTACCACACCGTTACTCGTTATTGAAAGTCAACAAGAACGCTACTCATTGCTGAAGCTGGGAAGAAACGAGTTATTGTTACTCAAAGGGAACGCGTTACTACTGCAAGACGCGTCGTTGCTCCGAAACAATTTGTTGCGTTTCAAAGTTTTTTTTAGTGTCGGTAACGTGTCCTCGCTGTTCAAACAAACTTCGGGCAGGTGCTGTATTCGCACACCAGTGATGCTTTGATGGGAAGAACTATTAGAGAATTATGGTTGTCACGCACGTAAGCAACTACTATGCCTGCGCATAGAAATATAAATGTTACAAACATCTGTACGTATGTAATCATAACAATGTGTTGTTGTTGTTGTTTTCTAAAGTCAGTAAATGTGACTGACGAGATGATCTCTGTTTTTGCGCGGCGGTGGAAGTCAGGACGGTCAACACTGATGTCCGGCAACAATGCACGCCGTGTTCCCTCAACCTTTTTCTTTTCTTTTTTTTTTTTTTTTTTTTTTTTTTGTCGCGGGGATTTGCTATTTCGTGGAGAATTACACGGTCGTCTATTCTGACGACAAAGTGTCGCATGACGTCACTTTTCTTTTTTCTTTGAATTGACTGGTATTTGCTTTAACTCAGGAGAGAAACACCTCCGCTAAATTTAGCGGGAGCTTAGTATCACGTGACGTCGGAATGTCACGTGACGTATCACGTGAACACCGTCCGCTCAATTTAAACCTTGCAGTGTAACCGCGTGCAAAAGTGTGCAGCGTCTCTGCGGCTGTCGCCGCAGTTCGTTTGCAGGACATGGCGGGAAACCGAGAATGAATTTCGTAACGGGGTTCTGTCCCGTGCAGCAAAAAGCCTTCTCAGTGCCCCGCACACGGAATAGTAGGAATCGACCTTATTCGAAGGATACTAGCGCATCTCTCACATGCAAGTGTGGAGTGCCCTGACTACGCTGGGGCAGAGCTAGACAAAATATCGTACAAACAAAACCATAAAAAAGCAATATTAACCTAATGTTTTAATATATATATATATTTTTTTAGTTGAAAGCAGGCGTGCGAAACTTATTCAGAACAGAACGTGGTCGACGATTAGAGCGCTGAATGTTTCGATACTTGGTTAATTTCTCCTTGGACTGCTCCTGTAAGGCTTCAGAGCCACAGTGAGGGTTGAGGTAAACATATGGCTAGTGTTGTACACATTCTTCGAGAGATAAACGAATGATTAGCCGTTACTCAGACAGAAAGTAACGAAAATCCGTTACTCCTCTTCTTTCCCGGAAGGTAACAAAGTCGCTCCCAAAAAAATGTTATTAAATACGAGCAAACGAGTTGTGTACGAGTCTGGTGACAAGTAATGCAAGAAGTAATTTCATGACGCACTCATGAGTCGCTGGCTGTCGTTACTGCGGCTTTTGTTGCCCCAGACGCAACCGACGCAAATGTTCGGTTGCTAGGCAACGAAGCCGGTGGGCGTTGTTGCGGAAGTGCAACTCGGAGCGATCGGAGCGCGCGTCCATAACCTCCGAGATCCCGAAGATGGCGCAAAAGACAGAAGAGAAGTTGAAGTACACACACAGCGCTGACTTACAATTAAATATTTGACATCTGCGCGGTACAGCGAGTAAACAGTAGCCCTGGCGGGTGACAAGGTGGAATTTATTAGGAAGTCCGGCAAGTTTGAGTAGGTGCGTGTCAACATGATGAGGGGGAGGGGGGGGTATGTTATCGGTTTGTTTATTTTTGTGTCTATCTCTTTCTAGTATATAGAGTTGTAAGTCAGCGCTGTGCGTGTGTACTTCACCTTGCCTTACGTCTTTTGCGCTGTCTTTTTTTTTTCACTTTAATAATGCTTAACCATTAGCCCAATTCGATACCGGGACCAGGCGGATTTTTTTCGGTCGCGCACCAGTCACCTATAGCTGTGTTTTGGAGATTCGTGTTTGTCCTTTGTCCCTCTTGTTCCTCTTCTCCAGGGATTAGTTTCGTCATTCGTGTCCAGCTCCCTTGCACCTTTGCATTTAATTGCGATATAATCCTTGCCTTGCTGCAAGTTTTTCTCCTTTTTTAATTTTGGATTTATAGAAAAAAAAAATGTGCCTTTTATAGGATCTTAAGTTTTGTGCCCAATATGATCTCGGTTAACGTTACCAGCACCTCAAATGTTGGCTACATTCAGTCAACCAGGTTATGAGAAATAAACTTAATCGTGAGCCTCGCTTATTTTCTTTTTTTTTTTCTTTTTTATTTACGGCTGTTCTCATAATTGTGGAAATTCTACGTATTTGGTTGATGACGCCTAGTTGTATACGATATTAAAAATTATTGATTGATAAAATATCCTTATTGGTCTCGACTTGTACCGTCGACGAAGACATAAGTATATTACAGTAAAATATTAAAGTAGATGTATCTCGACAGCAAGCTTCCTAAAACATTCATCGACGTATTGACTCTCCGGCTGAGGCGTGAACAAATGCGCTGCCAGATAACAATCGCGTTCCTGCTGGCAACGGACGGCAACATCACTTCTTTTTTTTTTTCGTTTTCACGCGAAATCAACAATATCGCCTAGCTGACAAGGGAGCATGCTCCGTCTATGCAGTATGGTTATGCTCGACTTCTCGATCGGCAGAAAGGGTAGCAATCAAATTCGTGAACATCTCTATCTTTCTTTTACTTTTTTTTCTCCTCTCTCTCTCTCTCTCTCTCTCTCTCTCTCTCTACACATGACAATAAACGAACAAAGCGCTATCGGCACCATCGAACGCGCTGCGCAGACAGTCGATGCTTGTCGCTGGTGCATAGCGTGCATGGCCCCAAGCCCGAGTTGAACTGCACTCCGTTTCGCCCGAAGATGGACCGCGTAGGGCGCTACAAGCCACTCCAGCCAATCCATCGCTGTAAACATATCGCGTGTAGACGAGCCATTCCATTGGCTTGGATGGCTCGCCCAGCGTTTTCTTCGGTCCATCGCGAGGTGAAACGGAGTTACAAGTGCGGACCCTGTCTGGAGTCCCGGTTTGAAGACCGATCGACTGCCGACGTCACTCTCGTTCCTGGACGTACTTGGAAGTTGGAACCCGCATCTCCGAGCAACGCTCTTTCTCTCCCTCTTTATTTTTCTTTCCTCCTCCCTCTCCTCCTGCTGGATGCGCCTTGGTTCTGCCGCGCGCTGCCGTTGTTGACTAATGATTGGCAGAGTTCCCGGCCAGTTTTCCTCGGTTGGACGTGAGCCGCTTCCCGGACGAGGAGCGCGCCAAGGACGGGCCGGAGTTCGGTCTGCGAATAAGTACGCCCTACCCACTCAACAGATAACAAAGGTCGGCTTCGTCTAACCAGCGAAACAACAGGTGTTCGATACCGTTAGTGCCCCCAGGAGCCCTCTGAGCAAGGAGCAGAGTGCACGGTGTCGGCGGCGTTGCGGTTGCCGTGTTGTTCCGTTTCTGCTAGCTTCTCTCGGCTTGTGATTACCTGATGGAGAAAGACTACCCGCACCGCCGAGCACACCTCCGAGTTGTGAACTGAGATTTGGGGAATTTTTCAAGTTTGTGCTGAGGGGCAAAATGAGCTCGGACGTAGCTCCCACTGAGGGTGAGTGTCCTCTTTTTTTCTAAACTTAATTACTGCGCTCACACATAGTTGACATTGGACGTCTCGCTGTTTGAGAGGCGAAGCTGAGATTTGCATAGCCTTCTTCAGAAATCCTTCTATTCATGTTCATGAATGTTCGATATCATGAATCCCTCATGGAACCCTTCGGGAACCCTTCATCTTCTGTGTAAGAAAAGAAACTACATGTCTGTCCCTGTTACAGGTCGTAGTTTGTACGTTCATAAATATTGGGTAAATTGTCACTAGTTAGAATTCACTGTATATTTTTTTTTTATTCGGATTAATGCGTGTTTCTGGTGTCGATTTATTACATAGTTCAATATCGGCATTATATAATATTTAACAAAGGTGAATTGTACTTCTGGGCACTTTTTTGTGTTTTCATCTGTGGGAGATAGTAAATGAATATTAATTTAGTATGAACAGGAGAGTTGACTATTGACGCGTGTAAATATGTGTCTTGTTGCCTAAATAACGGTTTACCTTAACATAACATTCGTACGGCTGAAGCGTGCGCGTGCTTACTCACTGCTGGAAGGTAATTATACCGAGACTGGTATCGTGGCTGAAGAAACGATAGCCTAAAAGTTTCCAGTGTGACAAGATTCAGGGTAATCTCTGATTATATTGGACAACTGGAACAACTATAGTCTCTTCTTTTCCCGTATCGTTCTTCTTTTTGATTATTTTGACTGCGAAATCTGCTAGACCCTGCACGTTTAAAACTAACCACTTTTTTGTGTCAAAAACGACACGAACATCTGCTAACGGCAAAAATAATTTCGTAGTCTAATCACTTTAGGCGTGCACGGGTTGAAGTTACGATAAACAGCCAAGTAAATCTTGGGAGGCGAGACCGTACGAGCTTCTGTTGTTGGAATGTGTTTTAACTTTTACATTGGAGGATCAACTCCAGTTTCCCAATGCCGCGCCCAACGTGAGCGCGGTCTGGGTAAAAATTTCATCCAGTACAGAACACAGGCGGCCGCAGACTGCGCTTGCGTTCACGGATGAAATGATCCGTGCCGTATATAAGCGGTCGCTCACCTCTCTTGGCGTGACCAGGACCATAACAAGGGACGGGCCGTGCGCGCTTTGATTTTGGTTCAACACCACGATGACTCGATCCCCCAGTGTGTCCGGAAGGAAGGGTTTCTGTTCTTGCACGCAATGGACTTCCGAGTCGCGGACACGGGAAGGTGCAGCGTGATCTGTTCATGCTGTACTGTCCGACGTGACGGCATTTCTGGGCGGCGACGAATTAGAAGCGACAGGCTGTCTCGCTCGGACATAAGTAATGTATTTTAGCCGTCCGGTGGACCATTATCGGAGTGAGCGGAATTCTTGCTGTAAAAACTACATAAACCGCATGTAAGCGATTTGGCGAGCGACGGGACAAGCAACGGCGACCCGCTTCGCTGTCGCTCGGTCAGTTGCGCGACGAGGCAAACAGCATGAAAGCGACGGGAGCGCAAGCGACCAAGGCAATGAGCGACGTTTTCTAGAAATCCAAAAACCGAGCGACGCGGCGAGCGACAGTGAGAAATTCCCGTCGCTCGTCGCGACTTTCGCCGCTGTCGCCGTCGCTCGTCTCGTCGCTGGCTAAATCGCTTACATGCGGTTCAGTCTCAATGGCGACTTCGATAAATGGTGCATCCAACCATAGCCTCCTCTATACTCACAAAGCCTGGCAGTTCGATGACGGAGCCATAGAGTGCCCGGTCGCAGATCTGGAGCGCGAGGATCTGGTAGCACAGTTAATCAAAGAGCCATTTCTCGGGGAACCCAAAGGGAACCTGGACGTCAGCGCACAGCTTTTGCAGCGGCGAGGACCCGAAACATACTTCCGGGTCCTCGTGTCTCGCCGCAACGTCTCGCGGCAGCGGCGAGACGCTGTCTTTCGGCGTCTCGCCGCAGCGGGGCGCCAGTCACGTGGCTCTCCTCTCATCCGTTGTCTGCACAGATCTCTATATTCGCAACTCCAACGCCCTGTAGGTGGCGGGGCGGTAGTTCCAAGATGGCGGAAGAGACGGGGATAGATTCTCCCGGATTTCCCGTGTGCCTGCTCGCTGACGCTGGTCAACGCGCTAAAAAGAATTTATTTGTCTACAAATGCGAAGCGGCTAGGCAGGATCATGTTAGAGGTAACGGAGATGTTGATGCGCGTTAGGAAAACGAGCATGCTGATATTTAAAAATTGCAGAAACCTCAACTTGCGAAGCTTTGTGGTGGGTGAGCGCGTATTAGGCACGTGGCCACGTCACTGTTTGTGGCAGAATATTTTTTGAGGGTGATGAAGATATCCTGTTTGCGCTTTTCCTGACCATTAGTGCCTTAAAAAGTGAGCCGCGCACGGTGACCGTCAAGCTTCGGAATGCATCGTTCACAGTATTCATATCTTCGTGTGACAGGCTCGCAACTCACTGCTCACCGTCTCGGTTTTGGTGTATGGCAACACGAGATCAAACTGCTCTCTTGTTATTGGCGATGTGCGCGACCGAAAGCGTCGCTGTGGTCGGCCTTCCACGATTGGCCGAACGGTGACTATGACGTCAGAAAAGGATTTATCATCGACGGAAATAAGAGGAATGAAAGAACTTTAATTTTGACGGTGTTGGCAGTGTTCCTTTGAGAACGCAATGATTTCAAGCTTCCACCATGCTATTTACAAACACCATCCAACTTGTTGTTTGCAAGGTAATGACGTCACAAGGGGGAACCATAGGAGGGCGCCACCAAAACATCTCGCCGCTAATTGATAGGAAGTTTGTTACCTCAGGCTACCGTGCAGTGTAGGATTACAACCGGAAGCTCGCGCTGCGCCTTTGAAGCACAATTTTCAGCGCGTGCCAGGAGTGTTGCCGTGCTCGCGGTAGCCAACGCTAGCCTGCGGTAACGCTATGCTAAAACTGCATATAAACATAATCTGCGTGATAAGTGGTTTTATTTATTTCTCTATCAAAAATGAATATTTTAATAGACCGTACATTTTTTTGTACCGTGTTATTGCAACGTTGCGGCCCCTCTCGTCAAAACTGCCGTTCTAAGCTCGTCACGAACGGCTGGCTAACACAGACGCGCTTAAATGCTTCGAGCATTTCTTTATTTGCTTTGTAGTTACCTGAAAGCAAGCACGCGTGTTCTGTCTTATGAAAGGGCTTGGAATAAATGGTCATTTTCCTTGTAACGGCCTTAAAACGCGAACCAATTCCCGATGTGCATTGCTCGACATACCGTTGCGCGACAAGTTTTCTCCTACTTAGGGAAAAGAATAGACTTTTCGTAGACCGTACGCTAGAGGTCTACACTATTGGCGGGAGCGTTTGCCGTCACGTTGAGTACAGATTTGAGCTGGTGGTAATGCACAAGACCAGAAATCCGCAGCGTATGCGATATGCGAAAAGTTCCTAATGGAATGAGATATCCAGGTCCTTCATGCACAACGCTGTTGCAAGGCGGAGCACAAAAATGCTTATTTTAACGCGCTCACGTTTTTCGTTAAAACGGCTTCACGCATCAAGGCCGACAGTCCCTGCCACCGTTTCCGCGCCGCCGCCACCGCTGCCGTCCCCGCTCCTCTGGTTCTCCGTTCGTCCGCGAGAGGGCGAGCGGCAGGCTGGAGTTGCGAATAGGGGCTGGATGACGCGTCGAGCGCGCTGGACTGAAGTCACCGGAAGTAAGCGGCTTGTCCAGGAAGTGAGCGCTTGGCAGGCTTTGTAACCCTTCCGAGTGCTGGTTCGAAAAGCGTCAAGGGCGCTAGATTTTCGCTTGTCACCTCAAGAGAGCCTGCTTGTTGCGTAGTAAGAGCGCATGCAGACCCGTGACGTATCATGGGAAGCCATTCAATGTAAACATTTTGAGATTCTAGTTGACCAAGTGTGCTTATGCCCCAAGTTCAAATGCCTCATTTTCGGGATTGAATTCGGAGCATGATTATTAAAACCCACTCAAAGACACCAAAAAGTACGGACCAAAACATTGACTGAATGCACAAGGAAGTTTAGCAGACGCCCGACGTCCGGGGCAAGCATCGAACTTCCGGTGGCTTCACTTGCGCCCTGCTCGGAGAGCGGCTCAGTGGCTGTCTGCCGCTCCACCTTTACCATTTCGGCGGGCACTTCTCGTGGCGATCTGCCAGGCTTTGTCAGTAAATAGGAGGCTATGGTCCAACACGGCTCGCCTGGCGTCTCACGGCTACCATTGTTATTTATCGCGTTTGCCAACTATCGCGCTGCGATATATATACGCGCAGTTCCTACTTCGACGCACATTCTGGACGTGACGATGTTCTTATACGGGGACATTGCGGCCAAGAGATCTACACGCGACTCGGTGCTGGTGCATCGCCGAGCTAGGTTCCGCTCAAACTCGGCGTACGTTGCCCAGGGGTTTACTCACCGTGCTCGTGACCACGTGCTCGTGACATACACCCTAAAACAAAATCCGGCCTTAAAAGTTTCTTTGTCGCCACAAGAACCCTTTCAGGTCGTGAAGGACGGTTTCGCCTCAAGCACTATTGCCCATGGCGCGCTAGAAAGGCAGCTGAGCAACGAAGAACTTTTTCGCAGAAACAAAAAAAAAAGAACTTAAAAAAACCCTCATAAGTTTTCTTTTTTTTTTTAACGAAGAACTCTTTCAGGGGGTGCTTAAAATAATTTTTAGGGTGGAAAATATGGACAAGCGGAGTAACCCCTAAGAGTTATTTTACGACCAGATTTTTTTTATATGTAGACTTAGAAAACAAGAAAAATTTAACAAATAGGTTGTGGCGGGACGCAACGTCGGCGGTAACGCATAACGATCTACACTACAGCTGTGAAGACGGCAGTCTGAAACCATCATTTTCTCGTGTTTTTCTGACCGAGTTTTATAAGAGATTTATCCACAATTCTTAGTTGTTTTATATATATATATATATATATATATATATATATATATATATATATATATATATATATATATATAAAGGGTGGCGAATGTTGACAAATGCTTCCGTTGATATATAGGCAAAAGTAATGTGCGCAGACACAGCAGCCGTAGGATGATAAAAATACAATTCTAATTTAATGGCGAAAAAAGTCGCGCAAGAAAAAAGGGTGAAGTGCCGAAAAAAGTTGTATTAGTTTACGGGAATAATGAAGACTAGGCACAAGAACGCAATTTACGCGGGAAACAAATTTTTAAAAAGGACGGAGTAAAAGTCAAAGTTAAAACACAAGAACTTACAAAAATAAATGTTTAAATAAAAAATAAAATAAAGAATTAAAAATAAAAAAATGAATAAAAATAAGAAAGGGGCCTGACGTCCGTCGACGTTTCGGCAGTGGCACTGCCGAAACATCGACGGACATTTCGGCAGTGCCACTGGGAGTTTTATATCTAGGGGGAGGGTTTGTTAAAGCGAAAGTTCGAAGGGGTTTGTAGGGAAAGGGAAGCACGGGGAGGGGGGGGGGTGGGGGGGGGGGACGAGTCCAATTTTGTCGCGATGAGGGAGGCGGTTCTGGGTTCTGTTCACAGGTGCATTGGTGGTATGAAGGAGCTTGTAGGGAAGGGGAACACAGAGGGGATAAGTCCAATCTTGGCGCGATGAGGCATGACGGTTGTAGGTTCTGTTCGCAGGTGCTATATAACGAATAATTGGAAGTTTTATAATGGCTCACCGACAAGCTTGCGTATGCAAATCTTCGTTACTACGAATGCATCACTTCAAAACGCGGTTTAGATTCGGCGCTTGCGCAGTGGTGACGGCGTTATTTCTTTGCGTACATAAAACTTTCTGGGTAGGCTATTCTAAGACTCCCTAGTATGTCAAGGCTGGGATCCCCTGTCCTCTTTCGCCGGTGCCGTTATGCGACCGTTGACGCGGTTGACGCGCGCACCGAGCAGCAGCCGCACTGACGGGAGAGGCGAGGTGGGAGTGGAGTCGGCGCACTGTTTATTCAGCCCGGGCTTATTTTGAGAACGCTCCTCGGGGAACGTTCCTCTTCACTGACGACGGTCAGCCTACATCAAACGTCGTGCCTCTTTTGGTCCAACTCGTCGCGCGGAGAGCTGTCTGCGACACCAGTCTTCGATATTTAAGACAGTTTCACCGCTTTTTCATTTTTTTCCCCAAGTTTTACGGATCCTTTTGGAAGTGACCAGTTCCGGTGTTATTTGAATTTGATGCTCATAAATATTTTAGGCCAATGTATTTATTTGTTTTTTTTTTATTTTCAATTAATTACTAATTATGAATAGCTTCTACTAGAAATTCCCTGTTTTCGGAGGTTTTTTTTTTTTTTTTTTTTTTTTTACTTTGGGGTTTAAAATGTATATAATGTACGCTACAGGTTTGAGGGTAAGTACTATACTCCCCATGCAATTTAGGCCATGTTGAGAAACATTTTTTCGGTGTTTATTTTTTTAACACAAGTTCGGTGTTTTTGTGTCTATTTATGATGTTTGACGAAACAAATGCCCACTTATTGGAGCTCATGTTGAAGGAAATAGGACGCGCCCTCGTGATTTTCTAGATTCCAGGGGAGATGCGCGTGACCGGACTACTTTGAAAACGTCCTGGTACCATAAGAAAAGGAAATGAGATTTCCAAAGTTCAGTTCAATTCAAAGTAAGGAGGAAGCAGCCTCGTGAGCAGTCCGGTGCGGACTGTGTTCCCGAAAAAACACAAAACAAATCTGTAGCCAAATATTTTCTTGAAACTTGTGATTTTCTTCGTAAAACACAACTCCCATTCCAGGCGTGTGTGTGCGTGTATATATGTGTGTGTGTGTGTGTTGTTTTGTTTTCTTTTACGATTTTGGTCGAACTGTTTTTGCGTTTAATTTTCGGGGTTTACCGGCATTTACCGAAAACGCGGAACCCTACTTATGCTCCATCTGATGAGCTTTGTGCAGCGGTGTGCAAGACACGGCTGCCTCGCTTTGGAGTGTTATTTTTTTTTTTTTTTTTTTTTCACGAATTCTGCAAAGGCGAAGCTCGTTGCAGAGCTCAGTTTGCGAGTCTGTGCCTTTGATAGGATTGCCTACGAAATGGGTGAGCAGCATGGAGTGTTGCGGGACTACGTAGGCTACACACTGAACTTGTTTGGTCGTTGGGTTGTTTTATTCAGATAACTGCTTGTCCCGCACACGAGGCGGTGGTTCTTACTTAAATGTGCAGCAAATCAGTTTTTAGTAATGTTTAGTTCAGTAAATTTATATTCTCCACTCGATTGCGCTATTTATAGGCGTTATTATAAGGCTTCTGGGTACTATAAATATTTCTTATCTGAAATGTATAGAGGTACATTGGGCACCTCGCGCCGTCAATCAAATTACGCAAGTGTCACTGAAAATGACCGTTGTGTTATGCTCATTACCATTATGGAAAATGCAGAGCTACCTGAAGATACGCGAAAGAAAATTTGTAATTTACACTAAAACATAAAATGCCCACCTCATAGTATGAGATTTGACAAGCAGTAACCTATGTTCAGGGGCAATCGTTTCTTTCTGGGTTCACAACGCTTGTCGGACAATAATTTCTTGCTTCGCCAAGATCTCCGCGAATACAGTCGACGTGTCGTATAAAAAAAGCAGAAACGGGACTTTCGGTTTCAAAATTGTCCGAAATATCCGCCGGACAGTTTTACAACCCTGACGAGCACCCGTGGTCCGTTTCCTGTCGTTCTCAGTCACGTGGGTTCCGTACATGGTATGCGGGACGAAAAAATAAAACATTTCAACCTGGAATATGCGAGAAAATGCATGCGAGGCAAAACAAGAATGTGTGACAATCACGCATTTTTCGTAAACACCTTCCAGCGGGATGGAGAGATCAAAACGATGTTTGACCGCATACGAGAAGTGACGATATTCAGGATGGCCGCGCCCTTGACGAAAAGGTGTACGTATATGGTCCTCGAACGCAACTCCGACTGGTCCGCTTACCACGCTCCCTTAAAAGTGGTCCCTCGATTTCCGGCTGATGACGTCACACAAGTGTCACGCTGTCGCCGGGCGCGATCCTGGCGGTGTCCCAGCAGCACTGGTGCAAGTTGCAGACGCCTGTTTTGCTACAGGTCGCTCTCCAGTTTGACAGTCCACGGAAGCTTCGGCGGCCCGAAGTTGGGACGTCGCGACGACGGCGACACTCGTGTTCACCGGTGCTTTTTGCCGGAGCTTTTGCGCTTAACCGCCAGGATCGCGACATCCGACAGCGTGACACTCCCGTCTCTTGTGACATCATTTGTTGCCACTTGCGCACACCTTTCGATGCGTGGGCGGAATGCGGAGCACAAGTTAGTCTGCTTCTTGCACATGGGTTGCGGTGACGTCAGAACGACGCCGAGTTCTGATTGGCTTTGATTGAAAGGATAGTGGGTAGACCTCGAGGCAAGCTGCCTCGAGGTCTATCCGCTATCCTTCATTCAGAACCAATCAGAGCTCGGCGTTTCGACGTCACCATAACCCCTGCAAAAGAAGCAGACGAACTTTAGCTCCAGGTACCGTATAATGACACTGACCATCCGACACAGAACGCTGCAGCGATGGGATTGCCGCGCCAGTTGCACCAAACGTCGCCGCCTGCTGCATTTTACCGAAATTTAAAAGTAAACATTTGACAGAGATCTGTCTGGTTGGCAGTAATTAATTATTAAAACGTTCATGCATCAAAGGAACCCTTCGTTTCGAAACCAGTTCGGCCTCTTCTTCAGTGGCGACTTTACGGCAATGTCGAAGTCACCCCTGAAAGAACCGCCCCTGAAAAGAAAGTACACTGCTCCTCAACGGCCATAGCCATGGTCGCCCCTGAAGAAGAGGCCGAATCGGCCTCGAAACGTAGGGTCCCTCCCGATAGAATTAAGGGCTTGGTGTTTGAACTTTTTTAATAATTTTATCGAAACGTTAGGAATTTGAGCCAGCATTGCTTTGTAACTTCATTTCACTTTTACTGCTGAAAATAAATAGCTCGGACCTCGCTACCCGGCCGGGTCGTTACGACTAGGGGGCCTACATGTTTCCGCTCCGCTTTAGGGTGGCGCCAACTTCTTGTTACCCTTTCCCAGATCCTCTCCCAATGCCATTTTTTTCCCACTTCGTATTTCGCTGAACGTAAACAACGTTGAGTTTCTGCAGTCTCGAAACACCGGCAGATGGCGGTCGTGGTGGCTGTCGCTCTCTTTATTCGGGTGTTTCATATTTTGAAGTTGTGAACGGGAAGTGGTGCGTTGCTTGTAACGAGACGCGAGTTCCCGCGACAAAATGGAACGCAACAGAGCGGCATCGCGCCGAAACCTCGCCGTCGGAAAGAGAGCGGTGGGCGCTACTTAGCCCTAACGGCGTAGTGCGAGCGCACGACCGGCGAGTGTGACAAAATGGTCGACGAAAACAGCAGTGGTTGCCATGGTAACGAGGTAGGAAACACTGGTTTGTCGGCAACAGGTATCACAGACGTTGTCGCCACCCTAAACAGCGGAGCGGCGGAAACATGTAGGCACCCTAGTTACGACATGCGCGTCTATAGGTTTTCGTAACTTCCGATAATCGCCTCATATAACCTACTGTTCGGTTTGATTTCGCTTTAAACACTGGCAGTACTCGAAAGTTCCGGAGTAATTCTCACGTTCGTGATCTGTTCTGGCGGGTTTTCGTTGAATGTTATTTGTCACCGCACAATGGTGTATACTACGGTGAAGCGACAACCGCGAAGTAGTTATCGCGATTTTGCGTGTCTCGCTTTGCCGCAGCGCACCCGCGTACTAAGGGGAAAGCACTCTTCCAGAGTAACACATGGCACAATTTCTGAGCGCACTTCTCTTCTAAAGGCTGAACTCCATGGGACGAATTATGTGACGAATAACTGGCGAACGCCGCCCGACGGCACGCTCGCTTTGCGCGCGACGTAGCAGCCACTGTGGTGATTCCACGCGCAGAGCAAAAGCCGCCGGGCGGCGTTCGCCAGTTATTCGTCACATAATTCGTCCCATGGAGTTCAGCCTTAACAGTGCGGCCATCCGTTACAGATATCGCTGTTTGAGTGATGTTTTTGGGTTTTGCAGCGTCCCGTCTATCACTCCCGCCTAGGTTTGTGAGCTAGAAATTTCGAAACAATCGCATCACTGGAAACGGAACAAAGAACATGATTAAGTGTATGAACCGTTCGGTTTATCTCTGCGTTTGTGTGTGTTGCACTATACTGCCCAATGATTTTTTTCGCCGCCTTTTAATATTCAGACTTTTTTTTAATTTAATGATTTAGGACGACACAGCTTAGTTGGGACCATTATGGCGTTATGAATAACTTCCAGTTATAAATTTATTCCGGTTTGCTGTTCGTGGTTCGTTAACTGAGATAATAATAATTTTTATTATTTATTTATTTATTTATCGAAACTAGAATATTCAGATAGTACGAGTGTATCAAAGCCGACAAGAGAGCCTTTTCAACCGGACGCGCCATCTAGCGGCCGGTGCGCCAGTTATTGGGGAGTTTTAGTAGTCCGTTTCCGCAGCCCACTAAGCATCCGCATAGCGCTCCGTAATCCGCTACAAGGCCTTGAACTATGCAGACAAGGCTGGCGGCGCGCATGCGCAGCTGGGGCATTTTCTTTGCGGATACCGTAGCGGAGGAGAAGAACGATCCACTACAACTCCCTATTCTGAACCTGTACCGGACACGAGGGCCGCGTTAGCGCTGGGCGAGGACCCAGATCCATTCGTATTTTTCGTACCCAAGAAATGGCGACCATTAATAGGGAGATTTCGTAGACCGCGTTTCCCCCTCCACTAAGCCTTTCGCAACGAAGAAGGCGCTACTGTGCCTGCGCGCCGATGGCCTTGACTGTAGAGTTCCGGATATCGTTCCGGGTATCCTAGCGGGTTGCGGAGAGCGTTGCGGGACGGCGAAAACGATCTACGAAAACTCCCTGATGTCGCTCGATGGGGTTCTGAAAAGGGTCCATTAGTTGTATAATAACATTGACAGGAGCAATGGATGACATTCGAATGGCTCGTGCTCAGCGTCTCTTTAACTCTCTCTCTCTCTCTCTTCGTTTTGTCTAGAACTGCCGTTGTCAGAACCTCCTATCTGTATATACCGGGTGTTCATTTTTAATTCGAACAGATTTATTACAAAACAATCCGTAAAAGATGCACTAGTACGGTTTGTTAAGTGAGTTATACGGCTAGGGGGACATTATGTGGGTGGCTAATCCTTGCGAGAAGTTGGCTAATTACTTAAAATTCGTTAATTAACTTTTTAATTAATGAAAATAGACATATGGTTCCAATTAGAAATTTGCTCAGCGTCGTCGAAGACCCCTAAATCAGTCATTTTCAGAAAGACTTTGAGCGCGTGAGAAGCGTAGTAGTGAACTGAAGTTACCGCTCGTGGAGCAGGTACAAAGCTAGAGGTTGCGATAAGGCGCCCGTGCGATTTTTCCGTCTCTTATCTAGCTCCAGCCTTGTACCTGCTCCACGAGTGGTAACTTTAGTGCACTACTACGCTTCTCACGCGCTCAAAGTCTTTCTGAAAATGACTGAATTAGGGGTTTTCGATGACGCTGAGCAAGTTTCTAATTGGAACCATATGTCTATTTTCATTAATTAAAAATTTAATTAACGAATTTTAATTAATTGGCCAACTTCTCGCAAGGATTAGCCACCCACATAATGTCCCCCTAGCCGTATAACTCACTTGAACAAACCGTACTAGTGCATCTTTTACGGATATTGTGTAATAAATCTGTTCGAATTAAAAATGAACACCCGGTATGTACTATAATGTATAGTCCTCGTTAGCCGAGCAGTCACCCCGTCGTGACCCGCTCCCCCCGTTTGTATAATTGTTCCTTTTTCAGCCTCATCTCGCCAACGTTTATGGCGGCACGCCAGCGATTTTTTTTTTTTTTTCTTGCACCCCAGACAGTCGCGATGATTAAATAGCGCTTTCTAACGACTCGCAAGATTTACTACCCCGCGCGCGGACCCCTTTTATTTTAGTTTCCATTCTTGGCATTTAATGTTTAATTAACGGGATCGAGTTCGTTCTTGAGCCGTGGAGAGCTAGCTGGGCAATATTTATGCTTCTCGTCACTTAGTACTCAAAATGTTTACGTCTCTCTTTCTCTCTCTCTCTCTCTCTCTCTCCCACATTTTTCTTTATTATTATTTGCGTTCTACGGTTGGACATATTTTAGTTGCGCGGAAGTCGACATACTCCGTTTCGTTCTAAGTTGGGCCACACCCGACGTTCGATCTGCTCGAGCCGATCACGCGGCGCCAAAAAGTGCGTCGTCACTGCGCTCGTTGTTTTTTATTAGTTTAGTATCACCGGCTAAACCAATCACGCGCAAAAAAAAAAAAAAAAACGCGCAAACAAAAGCGGGCTTTAAAAAAAAATTAAAAAAAACGGGGGATCATTGCGCTTTCTTGATCACAGTTTCGTCCAGACATGTATACAAATTACTCCAAAAAGGTAGTGAAGTTAAGTTACTGAGTATCGACGCCAAAAGTAATTGGAGTAGAGTAGAAATTACGCATTTGTAATAGTAATTGAGTAAACTACTAACTATACTGTAAAAAAGTAGCTAGTCACTTTTGAAGTTACTTTTTTGTATTTTTGTGGTAGCAAAATGAACAGCAGTTTTGATCCGTGAAAACCCCTGCGAGCCTAAAAGAAATGCAGTAATTTTATGGATTGCGTTTTTAGCAAAATAGTTTATTCTCTCGCAGAAGCAATAGACCGATCTCACCAAGCGCTCGACGCATGCGCGAGGCAGCCATAACTTTAGTTCACACGAGGCAATCGGCAGTGCACGAGACTGTTCGTGCCCTGCACGCGCAGAGCTCCAGCGAGGTTCTCGCACGTGCAGAAAGACTAAAGTTCTCTCGATGCATTGCGGCAGCGGTGGCGTAGTCAAACTGGCTGCTGAGATCGGTCTATTGACTTTCAAACTTCTCATCGGAGAGTTTTCCCCTTTTCCTTCTAAAGACGTCCCCAGCCAAGCCAAAAAGACGTTCCACCGACGCGCTGGATGGAATGGAAGCGTTCAGAAACGGGCTGTGCAGGGTCGGGTTAGCGGGTGTCGGCATCTTCGGTGTCCATGACGAAACATGTGAGGTTTGCTTCGGCTAGAGGGTCTTTTATAACAAACCCTCCTTTTTTCTTCGGCAAGTTGAAATTGTCATGAATGGCATCTCTTTATTTCCACGACGTTCGGACGTACGCTACTGAAAAAAAAAAAAATTGTTTTGGTTTAGCAAAAGATGAAACGAAGTATACTTCGCCGCTGTCGCCGGGTCCAACGAAGGGATCTCCCAAGGGTGACTCGCAATTCTCGCCGGCGACTACGGTGTCCTGACGCGCCTGACACACCCGACAAGTGACAAGTAAATCGTTTTCAACAAAGAGGTCTCCCTGGCGTGGAAGGTCGGAAGTACACGAAGCATTACGTGAACAAGCATCGTCGATCGTACAGTTGCAGCTGGAAGAGGGAACGTGCTCCCATGAACGGATTATCCGTGTCTGCGTTTGTGCTCGGGGGAGTCCGGCTTTGCAGGGGAGTATGCGCTGACGACGAAGCGACCATGGGAACAGGCGCCCAGCTGCGAGGTCATTCCAGTGGCGTCCCCCGTGGAACCCCCAAACCGCTTGAGTCAGAACATACTAATGACAGACAACATGAAAACAACCACCCTCGGAGTGTCCCCGTCTTTCACGGTTGCAGCTGGAGGCGCGGCGCCTGCGTGCATTACGGATTAGGTCAATACCCGACCAAGGCATTTTAAGCATCTGTTTCTGCGTTCCTGCGCGCCGGTGTTTTGTTTTGGCTGCTCGTCGCCACCTTGGCCCAAGGACGCCTGTGGTGCAGTGGACGGAATGTGAGGGGGCCCCTTGTTTGGGAATGCCACTTCATCTGCCGGCGTCTTATTCATTTCTGCGCTCAAACTTTTGTGATGAGCAAACTTAGCACTAGATTTTGAAAGTAGTTAGTAATTTGAGTAGAAGTTACCTGAAAAACGTAGTTAGATTAAACTACTAATTACCCCAATAAAGTTGTAATTGAAATTAAGTTACCAAGTCACTCGGAAAAGTAGTTAAACTACTGCAGTTTGAGTAGAGTAGTTGAACTACGTCCAAATCTGGTTTAGTCAGTGATCGCCACAAACGCATAAAGGCGACGAGCTGTCGTGACGATGCACTTTTTGGCGCAGTTTGATTGGCTCCGTCGTATCTATGCATCGGCTGCGGTCCAACTTCGTGTGAAACGAAATATGGTCCAAGTTCGAGTCCCTCTTCGAGACGACTACATTTTCATTCGGTGATTTTGTCGGAATTTTTGTTGGAATATGTTCCGGTGCACAAGATCCGATCGTGAAGTCACTGTCCCGTCCGTCGAGCTCGTCTCGCTTACGCGATATTTCCGGCCGCACGTAGTGTCTCGACGTCATCTTATTTACCTTCGGTGTTGTGAATGATAAACCCACGACGTGTATGACGCCAGAGAGGTTTGGTTGCACGCACAAGTGTAATTGCGGTCTATAAAATGTTTAAAAAAATATAGTGCAGATTGGTTGCGGCTATATATTTAATTTCATTTATTGAACCTTAAGGGCTTGTGAGGTAATTACATAAGGGATCCGGAGATCATTCATATTATACATAGGAAAAAGGGACACAAAAATAAATCCATTCAGGGAAAGGTCGGTATTAACAACATAAAAAGTGCAATTCAACACTTGATTTAAGGGTGTCTAGCCTACGATGGTGACGATGGAGGATGAAAGGCCGTTCCAGTCATTGATGGCTTGTGGGAGGAAGGATCGGTTGAAAGCTTTAGTTGAGCCAGAGGTCCTTTTGATGGCACAGGCATTGTTTAAGCGAGATGATGTTCGATCGGGAGGTGATAATAATGCCGGATGAAGAAAGAATAAACAAGTAACGCTGGAACAACACAACCACATCTTTCAACTATAGCACCAGACGATTAAAAATTCCCACAGCGAGCTGCCAACTAAACTGTAGGAATTTTTAATCGTCTGTTGCTAGCTGAAAGACGTGGTTGCGTTGTCTCAGTGTTAATTGTTTACTCTTTCTTCATTATCACTTGAACCAAAACGCTCTTCTCCCGAGCATAGATAATAATGCTGTTTTAAGGTCGAGACAATCATTATATCATTATAGATTTTGTGAAGAAGGCAGAGCTGAGAGATGTTCCTACGAAGCTGCAAAAAAAAAAAAAATAATAAGGTTAACAACCCCCCCCCCCCCCCCCCCCCCCCTGCGCGGCGCTTACGCCGTTTCGCGGCGACAGTCTGCGGGGGGTTATTACAAAAATGTTAGCCCACTTGGCCCACCTAGCCGACTATCGCTAAGTTGTCATTCGGTGAAACGTCGGCGTTCGCTAAAACGTCATTCGATCAAGTGAGTGCCTCCCTACCTATACCGTGCCACTTGTTGTGTTGTGGCGGATAGTCCTTTCCGAAGGAATGGGCGTTATTAATTGTCGCTAACAATACCGTTCGAGCATACGCCACGCGATTAAGCGATGCTGTTCCGCTGTAACCACGATATTACGACCTCTTCGCGAACATCACCTCTCCTCCCTTATCAAGCTCGCTTGGCTCACCCGAGTGACGCTCGTGGAAACTGTCACTCTTATCAACAGTCAACGGCCGGACCGCATGCTTGAGCAAGGGAGAACAACGAGACGGAGAGACAAAAAGAAGAATTTGACAACGCCCATCGTCTTCCCGAGTGAAGTCCCCACCACGTCCCCGGCCGCGCGTGCACGTTGGATCAAACAAAACCTGTTTGCCAGTTCGCGGAGCCGCGGTAGCCTACTATCGTACTATCCCCAGCAGAACCCGCAGCCTTCTCCTCTTCAAATGTGCGGCCTGGACGGAGCAAGGTTATTGCTGCAGCTTTGCCGCGCCGCGGAAGCGCATCATCCAACGCAGCGCCGCGCAACGTGAACGATCCTCTCGCGTGGAATTCCTCTCTCTTGCCGGCGCACAAGTGTGTGGTGTCTGGTTACAAAGTTATTGCGACACTTTTATAGCGAAGCCGCCGACGGCTTTGTTAACTCTGCCCCGTCTGAAGAAAAAGGCTCGACTTAGGCCGTGTTTGTTTGGACAAATGTCGAACGGAACGGCATCCAGCCGCGACGCAGTGAGGTACGCCCCGGCTGCCTTTGACGAGGCCGACGCCGACAGTCATCCGTACGGTACGTGCTCTCGGATATTTAGTTTGATCACTTCACTCGCCTCCATTGCTTTTTTCTTTTTTTTTTTTTTTTTTTTCCTGCGCGGCGCGGTAGAATCGCGGAACTGACGCCGCGCGCCACTGTGAACGCATAGTTTACCGCGTGGTTTTCGATGTCCGTTCCTGCGTATAAACCAACGCGTAACAGTCCACGTAACGACATTGTATCGAAGGGTTCGAATTCTTTAGATGCGTGTGTTCGTCATTCCGCTATAGTATTTAGTTCTATACAGTCGAAGGGAGCAATTGTTTTATCTGCCGGCTCGGCAGGGCGTGTCGCCTCGTTGCGGTGAGGGGAAGGGAAGGGGAAGTTTTGCGTAAGCGTGAGAAGCGGTTATCAATTCGTGGCGCTTATATAAGCGCGCAGGATTTAAGGGGGAACGGCCACGCCCTTGGAGCACTTCAACGATCCACTCCTTGAAAGCTAGAACGACAGGCCGCAAGGCTCATTGTGACGTTGTTCGTCGCTTCGCCGTGAAAAAAAGAAAAAAAATATTTAGGTTGGCTTTTTTTATGTCCTCGTTCATCGTTCGTCTTCGGCGATTTATACCTATTTAGTGTATTGCCCTTCTCTAATATTGACAATTCCTTTCACTCATGTACGTCGCAACGCTTGCTCATTTTTCTTGCTCGAGTTTCCCTGCTTTATATTGTTTTTACTCTAGAATCTATTTTACATGCGGACACGCAATTAAAAAAAAATACGGGGTGTACAAGTTTGTGAATGCAAGCAAGATGGAGATTGGGATGGTGCGATATCCCATATAATGTAACATCTTGATCAAATTGGTCGAATGGAAGAGTCGGTCTTCTTTGAGACGGCGTATGTTCTCGCTGTATACGAACTACGATTTGGGTCGGTGCAGTTGCCTGCCAACCTGGGCCGCACATCGTGCACGTTGGCTTGGCTCCAAACCTAACTCGAGTAAACCCGAGATTCTCCCCGCGCATCGTTAATTTATCCGGCGATAACTCGGAGCAACTTTGCCGCGGCGCTGGGGGTAGGTTTTCGAATATAAAGTTTGTGAATGTCGCGCAATTCTTGGTGGGAGATTGAGTATACTATCTTGGAACACGTCTATAAAGTGCGCGTGATTTGTCCCGTTTCGCAACGAAGGTCGTTGCCGAATTATTTGTTATTTATTTATACTGTCAGTTTTTTTTTTTTTTTTCGGCTCTTACGGGAACATAAAGGCACATTTATGTGTCTGTCCCCAATGAACCGTGAGCATATCACTTCTTTGCATGCTCGGAATTCATTGTCGCCTTGGATCTGTTTCTCGCCGGCTGAGTGTTAGGCCTACACGACCGTTGATTCCCGGTGGTGCACAGACCAGACTGGCGCACTTTTACATTTGGCTGCTCTTACTCGGCGGTGACGTGCCTACTACAAAAACCCCTCGTCCCGTGTGTCCCCGCTGTGTTCGCTCATGTGGCGGCTTTGAAAGACCACCCCGCAAACAGTCGCAGAAAAGACGAAGGAAAAAGGATAGCACCATCACCCGCAACCTCGCCAACAAGCTCCACTCGAGCCGTCATCGCCATTTTTCTTTCATCTGTACAGTACCACTTCATCGTCGTTAGACGCGGCGCCGCAGGCCTCCATGGTATACGGGCGACTTGGCTTTCTGCGGCACCTCGGCTCTCTCGGGATAAAAATAAATATTAATATAAAAATAAATATTAATATAATATCAACATCGCATGAACACAAAAACAAGAGAATTACTAACGTGCCGCAAAATCAGCAAGACCCACTGCTCTAAAGGCATGCATGAATGCCAAACCGAAACTACACCAATCTACAGGGTGTCACAAAAGAAAATTTACACGGTCTTTTTTACCGCAAAAATAAACTAGGCATCGCCGAACGCTCATTCTCCGCCCTAAGGTAGCGCTAGAGGTCACAATCAGATGCCAAAGTTTCAGCCCGATCCGATAACTTAATCAAAAGTTATAAGTGATTTTCTGAAAATTTCAATGGGAAAATGGCGGCCGACGGAGTTTTCAAACACATGGGGCTCTATGGCACCAGAAACCGAAAACGGGCAAAAATGGGCTCCATTTTCCCATTGAAATTTTCAGAAAATCACTTATAACTTTTGATTAAGTTATCGGATCGGGCTGAAACTTTGGCATCTGGCTGTGACCTCTAGCTCTACCTTTGGGCGGAGAATGAGCGTTCGGCGATGCCTAGTTTATTTTTGCGGTAAAAAAGACCGTGTAAATTTTCTTTCGTGACACCCTGTATATATATATATATATATATATATATATATATATATATATATATATATATCCAGAGCAGTGAACAAGAGACGCCTCGGTCGGCTCATAGACAGCGCGGCTGGTGTCCAAAAAGGGCAACTTTGGGAAGGCCGTGTCCAAACGATTGGGCACGAGCGCTGCGTCAGTTGTCAGGGCACTCAGAACTTCGAGCTCGAATTCAATGATTTCAGCCGTGGGCTGCCTCCGAGTTGCGACACTTCCGGAAGGTCATGTACATCAAGTAAAGAGTAAGCACACCGGGCGCCATGTACTTGAAGTAATACAATGTACTTTCTAATTCAAGTACAAATACTTTTTGATACAATCTTTCATTATAGATTTTCATTCTCCTATACTGTTTTTTTTTTTTTTTAACTGGTACGCATTGCCCCTTGGGTAATCGGGGGCGCATCAGTTATTTTCTGAAATTGCGGCGAATATAGGATAAAGTAAAATGGTCACAGAGTTGTTTTACACTCACTGGCAAACTATTTAACACAATCAACTTACAAGGCACTTATTTGTTTACAAATCATAATTTGTATGATACAAATGTAACAAGACCAAATTCGGCGAATCTGCTTTGAAGTCGGCAGTTGTACTTTTTTTTGGAAAGGGCCACAAAAAATATTTTAAGTACAAGTAAACACTCAGAGGATGCGCTTCAAGTAAAGTACAAGTTTTCTAAACCTACTTGAAGTAGTAGAATGTACTTAAAGTACTTCGCAACACTGCTCTACGTACCTTTGATCTCGCAAATAAGTATCACAAAACCTTCGCTCTAGTGAAATGTATAGGTCCAGGGTCACCTCATAGATGGCGCCAACATAATCTCTCGTAATAAGAGGTCACACGAACTTGGTTGTAAGCAAACGCAAATGTGAACGGGCCTTTAGGCACTCGGTCGTAAGGAGCCGCATGTGTGCGATCCAGCCTTTTAAGGCCCTTTCACACACTTGCGACTCTTAAAAGCTCTTACAACGAGAGAACAGACCAGCACGCTGGCGCCATCTATGCGGTGACCCTGAAACTGCACTTCACTAGAGCATGGCCTCCGACATGTGCGTACTGCCTATGAGAGGCAGTACGCAAATGTGCGTACTGCCTATGAGAAATAGTCGTTCATAACATTGGCAAAACCTTTTTTTGAACCAAAAAAGAAGAAAAAACCGCCAAGTGTTCCAGGGCAACCTCGATAGCTGGCGCCATCTCTCGTCATAAGCGATTTGAAGCGGTTTCAAGGCACACGGTCCTAAGAAGTCGCCAGTGTGTGAACGTGTCCGTTCGCCGTCGACGACGACGACGTGACTTGTCGTTAATTACAGAGCGAGCGTCTCTCTTTTCCGGCCTACCTGCCCCGGTTCCCCGAGGCTGCTTCCGGTGCGACCAGTCGTGGCCTTGACAATGCGAATGCTCCAGCGCATTCATTCGTACGGGCAGGTAGACGTAGGGCGGCTCTGAGGAGCGTGACCCGCGAGACAATGCTATGCAGATTGTTCCGCTGTGGGAAGCTCCCAAGGAGTTTGTCAGTTTGTCTTCTTATTGATTTAAGCGCGTTAAGTGAATGACGTCACGTCGCCTTGGCAACGAGGTGTAGTTTAATTGTAAAAGTCAGCAATTCTGATGCTCGCTTCACGCCTTTAACTTTGCTCGATCGTGTCTCGCAGCTTCTTTCTCCTTCGTCCACTCATTTCCCGAGTGCTTGATTTCCTCCGTGACAAGGTCGAAAGCTCCCTTTCACTTTAAAGACCGGTTCACACTGTTGTTTTCTTACGTTGGGTTATGTTGCGGGAGCTCATGTCCGCCTTGTGTTGGGTTATGTTAGGGAAGTGTGTTGAAACTTATTTATATGGGCATCCCGATACATACGAAGCAGCAGCGAGGCCTGGCCATGTGCGGGCGATGCCGGATATTTCCATGTCTGTACATGAACGTTGTCGGCGACCTTCCAAACGACTAGTCTCTCACGACACTAGTGAAGCAGCGTCAAAAGTGCATGGTCACGACGCTCATTTGTTTTGTGTGTGTGATATCGCCGACTAAACAAATCAAATACAGTGAATGAGCAATGATCCTGCGCTTGATTGGAATTTAGCCGAGGACTGCAAAACCTCGGTGATCGAAGCGGCATTTGACCTCTTGTAGCAGGTTCTGCGCTTTTTGGAGCAGGTGCCAAACATCTGTTAACACACCTCTTGAGAAAAAAACAAAATTGATTCATCGTTAAATGAGGATCTTTGATAATGATTGAGGGTTCTCCTTTGATACTGGAGCATATATTTCTTATTACGTTTTTTGCAATAAGAATATAGAGGGCGCAGAAGGAACACAGATCCTTCTTTTTAGAAATAACTCGATATTAGGCTCTGGTCAGAGTAGGTTCCATTTATAATGGGTAACAAAAATATGGATGAAAAATGAATCGTAGCGAAAAATGAATCATAGCCCATAAATATAATTTCTGTAAAATGCCGCCAACATCCATCATACCCCTCCCTCCCTTTCCCCTCCCCCAAGATTTATGAACACCGATTTTAAAGATTTTAAAAGCTGAAAAAAAAAAAAAATACACCCGCCAATATTAGGAAAATTTACACCCGTGATTTAAGTGAGACTGGAACCAGAGCCAAGTCAAAGTTCGCTGCTCTTTCGGTCGACAGCTGCACGGCAACTACCTTGACTAACACATCCATTCAAATATATAGGTTGTCAATTTTATTGTTCCTTCTCATCGCAGCTTTTTTAATAAAAAAGAGATCAACTGACTATCGAGACCAAAGAAGATAGACCAGTATCGAGCAGAATTTCCAAGCTTATCGAGCTAACCCAGGCGCTCATCCATGTCAGCCGCTGCTCCTAGCGATCCGGTGCAAGCTCTGCGCGCTCTGTGAGAGGCGGCACGGAGTCACGCGACAGACATGATAGTCGAATAGACGCATCAGGAGTACAAGACCTTGGTTGTGCCCTATCACGGTCGCTGCCATGTTACTATGTTGAGATCTTTTCTGGCAACTTCTAGCTCCTGACATCGCCGCCATCGTGGGGAAACGTAGACGAGGTCGGGGAGTAACCCGCCAGCGCATCAACCGGCCATGGCGATTGACGAGCGACCTCAACACTTCGTTTCATCTTAATTCAAAGCCCAGCCGACGCTATGAGCCAGTTTTTGGGAACCGTTTTTTGCACACCCGATACGGTACGATGGGCCCTCTGCTACGAACTGCGCATATGCGAGTCTTCTGTGGTAGTAGCGCATGCGCAGTTCGTATCGGAGGGCCCATCGTATACCGTATCGGACGTGCAAAAACGTTTTTTTAAAACACCCTCACGAGACCAACGAAAACAACGCGACATCGTGAAATATCCCTGTACACGTTCTTTCATCGGCTAAAGCAATCAAGTGTATACCGAATGTCCCGCGAGTTGCGCTTTGACTGCGTCTGTTCGTGGTTGGACGTGCTTGAGCCTTCGTCCGTGCTCTGACCTAAGATGAAGCAAGCGATAGGTTGAGTGGAGACGCCGTCAAATACGTACTTGGACAATTTTCCTTTCCTCCTGCTCCGAATATTAAAGGAGCGATGCAACAATTTTTGTAATTTGCGCAAACACTGCTTAGAACGGATCCCTGACGTTAATGATCTATAAAACACGAGTTCGTTATTCACCCCACGCAGTAGAAGTCCAAGAAAAAAAGTAAAGAAAAACGAGCAGCGTTCACCCCCTCAACTCGCAGCCAGGACAAGCGGCCACGCGATCTGGAGCCGATCATATGCCGCCAATGTTGATCATAGCCACGTTCTGGGGTTGGCAAAGCACAGGGCACGCGCTGAGTTCCAGACATTGTTATAGCTCGGCTATTGTCGTCGTTGCAGCGATTGGACACGGGCCACTACCCGAATGCTTCTCGAGCCAGTAATTATCACGAGCCCAAATCGAGTGCCCACGCAATGCTCGGGTCCAATCTATGAACCGCATTCGAATATCGTCATATGGGTGTACTGCGATCCCCACGTTACGTCATCAAATTTTTCAAAGGAGAGATTGAATGAAAATGCTCGCTTTTGGGCTTGAAATTACACCGCAACAAAGGAGTTTCTTGGCTAGTGGCGTTGCGTGCGAGTATCCTTGAGCCCCACTGGTGACAGTAAGCTGGTGTAAAGTGAAAAACATTCCAATTGAATATCGTTGCACCGCTCCTTTAAAGGGGCAGCTGACACACCAAAATCATATTTTTTTTTTATTATCCGAAACTATTGAAAACGATGCCGGGACATTACCCTCAAAATTTGAAACTTTAAAATTCAGTAATGTGAATTAAAAAAACAATTTCCAAATGCCGAATTTGAAGTTCCCGCGCAATCCGCGCCAGTGCAGTGAGTCAGATTTTGCGGTCTCCTGCGACTCGACTTGCTTTCGGACCTTCGCCGTTGTCACGGCGACCCCAACCGAGGAGGAGGTGAGGGATAGAAAGGCGCCGGCGGGAAAAAAAACGGTCTTTCTCCGACTCGCCAACGGGCGCTGCCAAGTATTCCGAGGGAGGGTACAAATCTAGGAAGCAACATCACACCGAACTCTGATTTCTGGTATTTCAAAAAGAGGGGCCGTAGTGCGTTCGCAATTGCGTTAAAAAACATGTTTTACGATTGCCGTTATTAAATGTTATAGAAGTGTCACCTACAAAGCTTCTAAATTTCCCGATTTTTGACGTCACCGATCAAAAGAAGCGAGGAGGTGAACGCGGGAAATACAAATGCCAAAACTAAAAAGGCGCGCGCGCGCGCGGGAAAATTTTTTTTCGCGATGCGGTTTTTTTTTTGCGTGTCTATGACTACAAGTTGCATCATTTTAGACAATAAAAAAAAATACGACCTTTGGGTTGTCAGTGCCCCTTTAAGGTCGACCAACGACGAGTTATTTCTTCGCTCTTTTTTTTTTTTCTGCTTCGTCTCAATTTATCTGGGCGCAGATGTGGCATGTCACTTTCTCCGCGAGGTAGCAAACTTTCGTCCATGGCACAATTTTGGCGCAGAAAATCATTCGCTGCGAATCCTCCAAGACAACAAGCGCAGTAACGACGCACTTTTGCGTTGCTCATGTAACTCCGTCACGTCGTAGCGTTGGCTGCGGCCGAGCTCAAATTGAAACTGAGTACTATACAGACCTTACCGGGAAAAAAAAAAAAAAAAGCGCCTCTGCACGCTGTCATTTCTGTCTGCTGGGCTGTGGGACCCCCATCTCAGCACACGCTGTTCCTCTTTTGTACAGAGTGCCAGATGTTGCGCATGCGCGCCCGGGTGATAAGCGCCAGAGCCGTATATTAGGAGAGTTTGGACAATAGGCGGAGCAAAGGCCGCCGCCAACGCCAAATATTCCCCCCACGCTTAGATCGTAAACTAAATTTGTGACACAGCGTCGACCAATCAGGAGACCTCTACTCCATCTCACAAATGTCGACAGTGAAGACAAAGGCACAGGCGCGTGAGCCTAGCTCAGCGAAACGCTATTGTTTGTACAAGACCTCGTGCATAGGAGGCACTTTCCAAAGCCACGCGCTCGTGCCCATGCCTTTGTCTGCACTGCTAGAACAGCGTCCTGAGACTGGCTGAAAGAAAGCAGTGCAAAGGGTGGGGTGCGCGAGCGTCTTGAGACGCGGAGTTTCGCTCGGCACGGCTCAAATTATACTTCGTTTCACTTTACCTGCGAGCGAAGCCAAAGCTAGAAGCGCGAGACCAGCGCTTTTTGCATTTCTCCCCAGCTCGCGCGCTCGAGCAAAGCCTGAACGCACGGAGCTTCCGTGCTCGCGCTTCCAGTTTTGCCTTCGCTCGCACATAAGGTGAAACGAAGTATAGTCGTGGCACAAATTTAGAGCACGCGACCACCGCTAGGGGCTGTTTCGCGGCCTGTGGTTGGCCCGAGATGCTCGCCTATTCAAACCAATGTATGGCCAAACTCTCTCAATAAACGGCTCTGATAAGCGCTGAAGGGGTCTATATAATATTAGCGACTTTTAATAGACCGTAGATATAGAGCTTCGCTTCGCTAGCGGGAGCTCGTGCCGTCACTTTCAAGCGTGGATTTGAGCCCGTGCTTGCTGAGCCCGCTTTCCGCAGAATACGATCTACTAAAACTAAAGGGGGCTACTGCGCATGTCCAGAACGCGTTGCACAGCCCAGTAGACAAGGATGGCAGCACGCATAAAACATTAGGGTGCCTCAATGTCCTTCTGTTTAGGGTGATGCCACCCTTTGTAGTACCCGATGCCGACAGCACGCGCTCACGGGTAAAATACAAAGAAATCGACGAAACTAAAATGTCGCCACAGCACAGTCAGCGCCGCAAACGCGTGCAGGGACACGCGCTTTCACGCGCTTCTGAACAAAAAATAAAAATAAAAGTGTGGGACAAAATGGCCAGATGTCTCCACCCTAAGCAAAGCGCACATGAAGGCACCCTATAAAACATCAAATGGCTAGAGCTAGACCTTCGCATCGCGCGCTCTGAAGGCGTGCCACAGCCCAGCACACAAAGATGGCAAAGCAAGGCGATTTTTGCAAAGTTCCTATAGGGTACATCTCCTTTCAACGTCTTCTGATAGCCACTGACCCAAGAAATGTCCGTTTCATTGCCACTGGCACGGCGAAAAGGTGACGGTGGCGAACTCTCTGTATGGTGGTGCCTGACCGATGACGTTTAGGAGGCATTGACGGTCCACGGGATTCCCGTTTTCCACTCGGGGCCACAAAATTGGTTTTCTGAACGTCGTCGGATTGGCGACTCTGGCGAAATCGACGGCCCCTAGCGGCCAGGACTGAAGGATGTGGCGGCCGGTTCGCTCCCCCGCCTTCTGGAGCAAATCAGGTACTCAAAATGCCTGACGGTCTAAAAGAAGCCGCGAGAGTGGGTATAGACACGCGATTAAAATTTCCAATGGCCCTTTGAGCTTATTGGAGGCAAGGCGCATCGCAGCTACCGAGCCCTATGCAATTCCAATGGCAACTTTGTGGTATTTTTTTCTCGAGAACCACCGAACGGATTGCCTTGGGAATGGTTTTATTAGAAAGATAATAAAAAAACTAAGTAATATTGCGGCGCTACATTTCCCGATTTTCAAGCTTAAAAGTTTTTACGGGAACTTAAAGATGCTTGAAAAAGCCTTTTTTTTTTCGTTCCGTTCTTCATAACATTTAAAAATAAACCGGGGCCAAAATACAAATTTAGGCTCGACAATATTCAAGACCAGGACTTTTAGGATATATCTCTTACAAGATCTTCTTTCCAGAGATTCTCATTGTAACAAAATTTAACTAAGTTTGTAGCCTATCAAAGCGTCAAAAAATCCAGCTGTCACCTGGCGCCATCTACGAGTCTGTCCGCAAAACTTGCTCTTGAAATTGCGCAATGTGTTATTGCGCCCCGGACTACTTGCATCTTCAAGGTCGTCGGGTTGACAGTCGGGATTTGAGGAAGGGTGCCTCTGGAAACAGATCGTTTTTCTTTTTTTTTCTTTTTTTTTTTTTTTTGACTGGGGCGGAGATATTTTGCGGGTTATCGCGTTAGTGAGTAATAGGCAGTGTTGCCAGATTGGGCTATATATAGCCAAATTGGGCTACACTTTTTTCTAGTTGGCATCAAACTTTTGTGGTTGGCTATGTGGCTATTTTGGGCTATTTCTAAGAATGCGGCGAACGTTTGTCGAACCTCAGGTTCGATGCTGAACTTTGAGGTTCGGCTAGTTAATTTTCGAACTTTTAATCAGTTTCGAAAAAAATTGCTTCCATTTTGGCTGGTCGAGAGGAGAGAGATGATGGAGAAAGGCTTCAAACTTCTGCAAACTTCGGGGTTTTCACAATGAGCAGTGAAGCAATGCTTGCAGAGTTCAAGCGGTCTCCCTAAAGCGCAGTGGAGCAAACCAAACAGATTGCACAATTACCACAGGCCCGGTAGCGCGCCTTCAATCCGGACGCATATGGCTCTGCCCGGACGTAGACTGAACTCTCCAAATGCTGCTTTGGTGCCCATTGTGAGAATAGTTAGGCACCCAAGTTTGTAAAAATGAGAAGTCCGTAATTTCACCGCTAAACACATGACTACCTTCCAGTCGTTGCCCACCCCAAGAAAGGACAATACAATCAGAAATAACGTGAACATGAATGGGTGACACTAATATTCTTCACAAAGAAAAATAGACGGGTGGGATATTGGTAGGGACCTGAGATATTGGGGTTCTGGTTTGAAGCACCCAGTGTTCTGACTGTTCTGCTTCTGTATTTTGTTCTTTTCTGTATGATCATATCTCCCGGGCTTCACAATAAGGCTGTCTTCGTGTGTTTTGTACATCTGAAAACCGAAGGAAGGGCCAGTTTTGTACGGATTTTCATCCTTCCGATGTTTTTTTTTTTTTTTTTTTAAAACTCACAGTAACATAATGTAGACAAAAGTTGGTGCATTTGAGGGTTGAAACAGTTTGTAACGTGTATTGTATGAGTGTGATAAATTGTGAATATAAGGCTTAAAAATCAATGTTTTTAATCTTGGCTATTTTGGGCTATAGTTTTTTTACGGCTTTGGCTATAATTGGGTTATATCTCCCAGTCGTTTGGCGGTTTTTGGTGGGATCATCTGGCAACACTGGTAATAGGCTGTACATCGCCCGAGCGCGTCCTTGGGAGGATGTTCGGTTCTTTGTTGGTGTTTTGGGGTCGCACAAATGATAGTTAGAAGTTCCTTTTCTTTTTTTTTTTTTTTTTTTTTGGGCGGCGGAGAGATGTTTAGCGGGTGGGTGAAAGTCATTAGTTTTCAATCGCCGGAGCGTGTCATTTGGAGGATTTTCCATACTTTGTTGGCATTTTGGGTGAAGAAATTGAGAGTGAAAGATTTCACGCTTCAAGCGGTCCTTGCGCGAGGCCTGAAGTTAGCAAATGCAGGTAGACAAAAGCAACCGAAGCGTCAAAGAGTAGATACTGTCTTACCACTTCTTTGTGTTCGAAGTTGGATAGGTGATTTGATCTGGCGATTTCAAATGTTCTGCAGAGATGCATTTAAAATGTTTACTTATTTTAAATGTGGAAGAACCATACGTGAGTTCGTCGATTTTGTTTTAAGTTCGACATTCGCTTTGCATATCAACTTGTGGAGGCGGATTTCTACCGAAATAAAAGAAACATTGCGAAAAAATTTCAGTGAAGCTAAAAACAGAACAAGCTTTTTGGTAGTAGGCGTGACACGTTGCTATTTGGAAGTTGTGAAAGTTGCGCTGAAGATTCTTTGTTTGACCCGAACCAACACACTCTTGATTCAGTATTTTATGAAATAGAGGCGAATGTATTAGACAAGAACCCGCACATCTTTTATTATGGTGTTCGTCGATTGTACTGTCTTGGCTGCGATAAGCCCTTGGTCGGCTGTTACTGTTAGGCGGCGGACAAAATATCTCACCGGAGAACGGGTGGCGGAGAAAAGCTCACTAGTGAAATGCTCACTGCAAAACCAACAAATGCGGAGAAAAGCTCAGTTACGAAATATTTATTATTGTTTGCACTGCGGTGTTTATATTTAAAACTCACGTCCGCACTTTGCTCAGCGCTCATGCTGCGCTTTTGCGTGTTCGTATATTTGTAAAACCAAGTGTTCTCGTTCAGCCCCAGGAGAATAGCTTACCTTCTAAGAAAAATGGGGAAGAGGAAGACGAATCCAGTTTTGCGGAATGTGAACATGTAAAAAAGTGGGGAACGCTTTTTTTTCTGTTAACTTTTACATGGAGACAGGACATTGCCTCAATGTTGAGTACTACTACGAAAAGCAACAATGTGACCTCCGTCTTGGCACCCGACGACTCCTGACCTCCCAAAAAGTATGAAGTTCGTCTTAGGCCACATAACCGAAAGGTCATTGTTTACTACAAAGCAAAAGAAAAACGGAACATAATATTGCCGCGTGAGCAGCTAGCCAAGTAGGCAGCGCGCCCGTGGCCTAACCGTTACCGTGCTTATCTTCGATGCCTGGCCGCGGATTCACCTTCTTATTGTTTCTGTAATGTCGCGTTCTGGTAATTTCGAGAACCCTGTTGCTTATTCGAGGTTAGAATATTCTAGGCGCCGAACCTTGTACGCCGATTGTTCCAGAAGCCCACGCGTGTACATAAGGAGCTCCGCGTGGAGAGCCAGAGTCAGTTTCAATCCTGCTGTTTCGTCGACATCGACGCCTGCGACGCCAACCTTCTATTTTGTTCGCCCCATTAAACGTTCAGCTTCTTCAGTTATTCACCGCCTCATCATTTGTCATTCGTGACATTATCTTTATCCTTTGGATGCAAAGAAAAAAAACACTATTTACAAAAACGAGAAACGATCTGGCCAGAATTCCCATCATGATGTTCGATAAAACGGTGTTCTACGAAACGGCTTCGATGAAATTGGATTCAATTACATGGCGTTCATTCAAATGACTTTGATAGAACAGAGTTCGATAAAATATCGAGAGCTGCGAAGAAATAATGTTAAAACGGTTTGTAAATGTGAGCTTTTCTCCGCATCTATCCAAAGTCTGGTGAGCTCTTCTCCGCATCCGCCGAATTTCCGGTGTGCTTTTCTCCGCCGGAGAACAGCGCAACACCGGAGAACAGCACAACATCACGGGAGAAAAGCTCACCAAAGAAAAGTTCACCGAAAATCTGACAGATGCTGAGATAAACCCACTCATGAATTATACGATCAAGCTTTTAAATTTAGTATTTGCGGAGAGGTATAAACGGAGAGATATTTACAAGATTCGTATATTGCAGACACCAATAGGAATGAAGAAGCAGAAGTCCACAGTTTTGCAGAATGGGAACAATTAACAAAGGGATAGACACGTCTTTTTTTTCTATAAAGACATTGCCTCAACGTTGAGTTCTGTGAACAGTAACGAAGTGACCTCTTCATTGCACCCGACGACCACAGAGAGCCCCCAAATTGTGGCAGGACCCATCACACCAAAAGTCATAAGTTACAACAAATAAAAAAAATACGGAAAATAATGTTTTTATTATCCATATACCAAAATAATGCCATTTCCGAAAACGAACATCGTAGGTGAGGTTCCACCTCATTCATCAAGATTCCGATGAGCTTTTCTCCACGTCGGTCGGTCTTGCGGTGAGATTTTCTTCTATTAGCTATTTGCCGAGATTTGTGACTTCGGCATGGATCTGAACCTTTTTTATATCGGAACCGCAGAAGATCGCACGGGCCTGAAAGACGATGCTGGTTTTCAGCCATCACATTTTCACAAAGTGAGACACCTTAGGTTCTGTTGCGCACTAGAAGGTCACACGCACCTACACCGGACATTTCATCGAACGCCGTTTCATTGAATGCGTCATAGGTTTCTGCAATAAAATTTGATAATTTCTCATTGTCCTCTCGTACGACAGACGCCTGGATGGCACGACGGAGGACATGCCTGCATGGGGTGTACCCAAGCGGATAGATTCGGGTTCCGCCACCTCCCCCTCCACTAGCCCCGAATTTTTCGTTTTGTTTTGTTAGCAACGTTTTTTGGCCGGCTATTAGGATTTTTTGTTTAAAAATACCGGCCAATTGTTGTAAATGAACGTTTCGGTACGGGACGACCACTTTTTCGATGAAACGGCGTTCGATGAAATGTCCTGGAACCTACGCGTTTGCCGTTTTTTTTTTTCCTTCGGGGTTATTTTCCCGATTATTGCTTTGCTCGACGACAACTCGGGCACAGGTTTGTGCCCCTCCCCCTTTATTTTTCCCCCTAAAGAGCAATTGGCACTAAACACAAAGAAGGTCCAGATCCTCGATATGCCATATAACGATGCCTACCCTAGCCACAAACCAGTGGACCCCCTCTAATAAACCGACCTCACCAAGCGTTCGCGCATGCGTGAAGCCGACAAAAGTTTAGTTCGCAAGAAGCAGGTGGCAGTGTCCGAGACGGCTCGTGCCGTTACGTGCTTTTCACGCGCAGAGTTCCAGCGAGGTTCGGGCACGTGCTGAAATACTAAAGTTCCCTCGATGCATTGCGGCAGCGGTGGCGTAGTCAAACTGCCTGGTGAGATGGGTCTGTTCTCTTTGAGAGTTGCGTTATCCCCAGCGCAAAGTGGGAGCATACAATGTTCGTCGTTTCGTCACCCTTTCTTTGTAACAACTCGCAGGTTTGTGGAAACTTCAACTCCGACTGAGAGCGAAGTTGGAAGCCGTCCGCGCCAATATGGTGCCTCTATTAGCCGCGAGAACGAGCTTGAAATCAGTGTAATGATTGGTTGCTCTATCCCCGCCGTGACGTCACGGGTAGAGCGGTTTTGTCCCCGGGAGATTAGGATCGCACGAATAAAAATATAGGCACTCTGGCACTGTAGGCACGATAATTTTTGCCTTGCAAGAATAAGGCAAAAATTATCGTGTAATATACTATCAGCCAATACTAAACCGTTTCCGAAACGGCTAGGCAAAGAAATGATCTCGTCAGGTCACTATCGGAACTAATCGGAACACGTAATTATGGAAGGTATTGTTTTAATAATTTTTAAGGCATAGCTTTGTGACACTAGAACTACGCTTTGAACAGTAGGTATATAAGACGCAACACTGTCTAAACTTGTGGTTATTGATTTTTGGCACTTCGGCAGTACAACATAAGTTCTGATTCCGTGCCATTTAGACATCGGACACCGATTTAGAAATTAGGGTGACCGTTGAAATCCGGTGCTCTAGAAAAAAAAAAAAGATGTGGTTGTGTTGTCTTAGTGTTAATTGTTTATTCTTTCTTTATCCATCACTTGAACCAACACGCTCTTCTCCCAAGTATAAAAAAAAGTTGTGAATCTAATGGCTGCTGACAGTATCGTGAACTGGTTCATTTCGTTTCTTTTTGCGCACAAGGAGATCAGACACTTTTTAGAGTGAGTAGCTTTATTTTTCAAAGCACTGCTTCATGAAAAG
The DNA here is from genome assembly GCA_013358835.2 of Ixodes persulcatus. Taxonomy (NCBI): domain Eukaryota; kingdom Metazoa; phylum Arthropoda; class Arachnida; order Ixodida; family Ixodidae; genus Ixodes; species Ixodes persulcatus. Next base: position 62,739 of record JABSTQ010010359.1, on the reverse strand, counting down.
TAAGCTCTTAGGGCCGCTATTTAGTACGCAACGCCATTCTGACTTGTGGTAGATTATTTCGCAGCATTACGAAACGACACGTGGCATATTTCGTTTTTTGTAATGACGATATGAACAGTCTACATGCTATTTGAAAATCGTATCGTACGAAAAATCTCGGAACGCAAAATAGCCGAAGAACCGAGCCAAATGAATCCAAAGTATCAGGCAGTGAAATGAGGCTGTTTCAGAATCGAAGAGGTCGTGTGGGCGTCTTATTTTAAATCAGGCGATTAACGCAAAAACAAAACACAAACTGTATTTACACTAATAAATCAATTGAATATACATCATTACACAGAAGTGTCTCGAACGGCTTCTGTCTGTCGTTTGCCTCGTTCCGCTCGTGTAGTTCCAATCTTCTAGTTTCTCAACGTAAATTTTCTGGTGAGCGTCAAATTCTTTCCAATCTGCAACAGAGGCGTTCTCTAACCGCGTTTTTTTTTTTCTTCCTAATCCGGTAAGAATGGGACAAAGGGCCCCCTTCGCGATGGCCTCGGAGGCCCACAAAGCCATTCTCGCAGCTCGCAGGGCGGAGGGACGGGATGGCTTTCAGGGTCAAGCCGTCCGCTGATAACCGGAACAAAAGAGAAGCTTTTTCTTTATTTTTGTTTTGAAAGGCACTATATCGCGTAAGCAGGTGAGTACAAAGGCTTCCTCCCCAGAGCCATCTGGATTCCGGAAAAGTTCCTATCGGAGATGAAATTCTACTGAGATATCCTCTTAAACTGTCCCCACCTCGGCAGGTGCCCCTGTTGGCGGGTTGCATAGGTCTTATACCAGCAAGCGCAGCAAGGACGAGGACAAAAGAGAGCAGGACACAACAAGGCGCACAACAATGCGCCTTGTTGTGTCCTGTTCTCTTCTTTTGTCCTCGTCCTCGCTCCGCACAAAATTGTATAAGGTGTCAAACCAACTCGCCCAAACAACTACTCTTCTTGAATTCATTTCTAGTACATCGGGCCCTTTTATGTGTATGCGCCTTGTTGTGTCCTGTTCTCTTCTTTTGTCCTCGTCCTTGCTGCGCACAAGATTGTATAAGATGTCAAACCAACTCGCCCAAACAACCACTCTTCTTGCATCGGGTGTCCACAATGAAGCTCTCCAGAGAGATGGCGCCACACATTACAAGCATCGCCGAGTCGGTCGTCTGCGACCACCGTTATCCCTGGCAAGCTTGTCAGTCTCATTTTGCGCAGGATTGGAGCTATGCCTTAAAACTTCGTCGGCTAAAACGCACCGCCTCCATGCACATTCGGTGGAAGTTTGAGCTATCTATGTGTAGGCGCCGATTTTCCTGGCTCGATTTAGAGCGCAGAGATTCATTGTGGACACCCTATGCAAAGCGCAAGTTCATCTGCTTCTCGCAAAGAGGTTGCGACGATGTCAGAACGCCGAGCTCTTATTGGCTGATTGAAGAAAAAAAAAAATATATAGTGGGTAGACCTCAAGGCATCTAGCATTGAGGTCTACCTCAATGCTAGATGCTAGCCAATCAGAGCTCGGCGTTGTTCTGACGTCACCACAGCTCCGGCGCAAGAAGCAGATGACTTGCTCTCCGCATACATGCTGGCGGGTCGTATCTGAGCGTCTATGTGATTTCGCACCTTGCTTGCAGAGGGGCAGGTAAATATATATGAGACAAGAATGGGAACTTTATTACAGTGTTGATGACTGGTGCTGATAGGAAAACGTGCATCGGCATTCATGCCACGTAAGAGACGATCGTCGAGGCTCGACTGCTCGCTTTCTGAAAAAGCTGGAAAAGTAAATGAGAACAAAATTTTAATGTGGTTTAAAAGGTTGTTTTTTTTCTACATTTATGTTACATAACTTTTTATTTATTGCTTTCAGATACCTGCAGCTGCAGTGGCATTATAGCAGGAGGATAAAAAAATAACAGCATTACAGTAACAGTATCGGGAAAATTGATATATTAAAACAATAACTACATGCAAATATGCGTCTGGGCATTGTCATCCATGGGTTAGTAAAGCACAACTCCATAATATTTTTCATAAGTATGAATATAGGTTCAGGCGTATGCTCTAGAAATTGGCTGTCTACATGATGGTAGGCAATCTATAATCATGACTATTTCCGTGTCATCTTAACATCATGAAAAGGCTTACCCGAGTTAGTGGCCCCTGGACAGGAAGGACGACAGACTTGCCTTCACCCGCTTCTCAACGTCGCCGTACTCCCTGATCGTGTGAGCTGAAAGATCAAATTGATAATCTCAATTGATATGGTACAACCGACAAATTTTTATTTTGCATTTTCTGACATCTAGTTCGCCTACCGTTTGAACGAGCAATAGTTATCGCTCACGCAACATACGGGTCACTCAAACGTTAACAACGACCGTACTATTCCGATAATTAATCGGACAAAGTGGGAAGCACATATACGATTCGTTTCAATCTATGCTAACGCGTGATCGGGAGCATGCGTTCAAAAATACGTTGACCTGTTCATGATCAAGTTAACCAAACATTCAGGATTTGATAAAAAAAAAAAAAAAAAAAAACTTTCAGCGTTTTCACTTTGGTGAAGGAAGAGCAGCGGAGCTGTAGCTTCTGTTCTCGGCGGTGGCTTTCCAGGCAAGCGATCTGATCTTCTTTTGTAAGGAAATCTGAAGCGCTCGACGCAGTGGAACCTTAGGCGACAGCGGCCTCGCAGCGGTTGTGGAGCCATTCGCGCTGCTGCGCACATCGCCGCTCGTTCCGTTCCCGCTCCTCTTCCTCCGAAGAAATGTTGCCGCCATCTATGAGCGACGGCAGCAACTAGCTGTCTGGTTGCCAAGGCTGGAAAGGTTGCCGCGATCTATGAGGGACGGGGGCAAGCAGACAACCGGCAAACACAACGCTCTAGACAGCTACCGCCATGTATGAGCGACGGCAGCAACCACAGTGTTGTGTCGACATTTGTTTGGTACCGGACATAATCCTGGGGAAACTGGCCCTTAACTTGGATAGTTCCGAATAAAAGTTCCAAAACGGTAACGCCGCGCATTCGGCTGGCACGATGTCCCTATGTTCAACATCCAAGGGTTATCGGTACCTCGTCATTTTCCAGCCTTTTTTTCGTAGTTCGCAACAGTTTGCTTTCCGCCAGCATTTCAGGAAAGTAGGCATTCGGGTTATGTCTGTTCCTAAGAGTAGGTGAGCCTATTTTCTAAAAAAAAGTACAGTATAGGGGAGAGTGGGAAAAAATGGAACAGTTTTACAGACTATAATTTTTTATGCAGTTTAACGGGCACATAGAAGCAAGTTTAATAGACACCACAGAGTTCGGGCACCTTAAAAACAACCAAGTTGAATTAACTTGACGTCTGGGGAAAGAAGAGAAACCTAAAAAGTCTCGGGTGAATTCAACGCGGTTAATATTCACCAGCTCGCCCGCACCCTTACCCTATTTTATTTAAAACAACACTGGCGTTATGTCACTTGACATGCTACTGAGCTGAATATATCGTGTGCCGCTGGCCGGGCTCCCTCCGAACTGAACAATACCAGCTGGCCTTGGAGTAACGTCTGCAATAGTACGGGATTCACGAAGGTAAGTGGCTAACAAATGAAACGTACGCTTGTACTCAATTTCATACTAGCTGTGCAGTGGGTGTGATTGCTGAGGGCTTAAAGTAACGCACAAGAAAAAAAACTGCATTTTACTGCCGGTGGCCGAGTATGTAATAACGCACCGCAGCTCCGTGCACATGGATGAAATGCTCATGCTGCAGAGGTTCCCCACCCCTGTATACATTTCGACCTGTGATCGTGTATCACTATAACGTCGAAAAGACCCCGGGCTATACGATCCGTTTCACCTTATGCGCTGGAACGCAGACGGCACCCCGAACCATTGGAGGTGCCGTCTGAGTGTCGCTTGACTTTCGGGAGGGAGCAGCGACACCGGATGTTCGTCAAGCGCACACTGGTTTTTGAGCCTGCTCCCAGGTGGTCGTGTTCGTATGGTTCGGTAAAATTATTTATAGCGATCATCCTGCTCCTCCTTTGCCTTTACTGGCCGTTCTCTGAGTTTTTGCGTTCAAGAAGCCACCTGGGAGCGAGCTCGCAAAGCAGTGAGCAGACGGCGCGAGCTCGCTGGCTTCCGCAGTGCTTTCGTTGTGTGTGCATGCGCGTTCACACTTGTGTTAGCAAGGGCAGAAAGCTCACTGTGAAGGCGGAGCTTCCAGTTTGAGGGCGAACGGAGTATAGTATAGGACATAAAAAATACACGGCTGCCGTTTTCGCTTGATTTTTAATATTTCGTCCGAGTTGAGTTCTAAAACAATATTATTCATAGAACTCCTCGCGAAACAATGTTCACGTGCCCAGTTTCTGGTATGTACGTTTGGAATTCGAATTTCGCAAGGCGTGCCAAATGTACCGTAAAATCCCATCAAACATCGAGTGCAAATCGGGTAAAAATAGAGTGGGCTACCTTTCGGTGTACAATCAAGAAAAGTTTTAAAAAAAAATATTTTTAGGTCATGTCCCTTCCAAACTTGTTATGGTGGCGAGGAACAACAAAGTAAGGATGACGGTACTTCCCTGTCAGCAACGTTCCCTTATATTCCGCCAATGCTGACAAGGCGCATTTACGCCGAGGCCATCATTGATCACAACACTACTATTACTATGAGTGTGCTATCTTTCGGTGTTTAAAAAAAATATAGAACAAATCGTGCCAAAAACGGGGGTGGGCTATGTTTCAGGGGCGGGGGCATCTCTCAGGATTTTACGGTATTGATTCTTACAATGTTACCCTTTATAATCACTGACAAGGAGGCAACGGTAGGGAGAGGAGCTTCAATTGCCCTGCCTTTAGCGCGAGCTCCCCACCTTCGACGATGCTTTGGCGCCTCGTGGACCTCCAGCGCGCGCTCGCGACCAAAGCACGGCGGAAGGCACGGAGCGCGTGCCAGAGGCCGGGCAAAGACTTGCCCTGCCGTTCTCGCTCTGTCAGGGGCTACAGTTCGATAATGAAGTCCTACCGATGATGGCGTTGAGACGAACGGGGTCCAAGGCCTCCTTGGCCGCGGCGTCTTTGTAGGCGTTCGACTTTCTGCCTGTGAGGGACCTCCCAGCCAGCTCCTCGTCGCTGAACACCAAGCCGAGCAGTGCCCGTGCGAAGGGGCCTGCTGCTTTGTACTTCTCCCTCGCTCGCAAGAGGGCCGCCTCGTTGACGAGCACGTTGTTCCCGATGTCAACCTTCCAGGAAGAGCAAGGCAGCCAAGTATCAATCACTGCGTGTCAGATCAGAACGCTAAAGCCCTAATCCCACCGCTCCTACACCATACAATAGACAGTGCCCGCTGCAGGCAGACACGATGGTGGAGGTGTCGCCCTGAGCGCATGTCCTACATTGCTTCAGTCTTGTCTGCAGAATGTTTGTGTATGATGTATTAGCAGTGTGGGGGGCCTCGGCTTAACCATGCAGGTACGGAGCAGAGCACAGTTAGTGCGAACCGGACATCGGTGTCCGAGTCGGTGCGCCGGATGAGCGCATTCATCTGTTCCAGCTTCGTGTCTTCGGAGAAAGCCTAGAAAACCTATTGGTCACTCGTTCGTGCCAACCGTGTTACGGAGCAACGTGTTCATATCTCGGCTTCTGCACACACGGAGTGCTGTTGCACTCCGGAACCACAAGATTTTAACTCATTGTATTCTAATATATTCCTCGCAAGTGTGCAGACACGGGATTTGGAATAAGACTATAGTCATTTGTAGGCCTCGAGGAAGTCATTGTCTTTTATGCAGGAGACGTTCACTCGAATAAAACATAGATAGTAGTCGTAACCTGAACTTTTAAGCTTTATTCGATGCCATAAAGTTAGCTCCAGTGTCTATGCGACTGTAAGCCTCGCAATGCTTACACTCGCCTTCATGTAAATATTATTTGAGTCCTGCGAGCTAATACCTATCCCAGGGGTGGCCAAACCGCGGCTCGCGAGCCGCATGCGGCTCTTTGCTGGTCCAAGTGCGGCTCGCGGATCCCTCGTAAGCGGACCCCCCCCCCCCCCCTCTTTGCCCCTTTCTGTGTTTCCCCATGAAAAAAAAAAGAAAGGATTTCAGTATAAAGCACACTGCAGCTTGCGGTTTGGCAGCCCTGTACTCCCATACATTCAGTCGTACAGCCTTGTGCCCCCATATGTACAGTCAGACTCTAAACAAAAGTTAAATTTGCGCCCCGCCGCCCCCCCCCCCCCCCCTTCGCCGCTCTTGGAAGTTTCGTGGTTTTGTTTGCGGCTCTTAGGCCGGGTCAGCCTGGCCACCCCTGACCTATCCAGACGCTGACACATGCACTCCATTAGGTAAACTCCATGGACAAGAAGTATGTGTAGGCTGCGAATCCGTGCCTAACAGGTTCGCAGCCCTCCGAGACCGGACAGAGAATTGCGATGGAATGAGTAGCTTCTTAATTACACAGTGTGAGGAACGCGAGCATTCTTGAGTATTTGTGACTCGTGTTATGCAGGTGCACTTTGCCGAGTACTTGCCGCGCAGAATTTTCATTAAATATAGATGCTACAAATCAGAGCCCGTGACCATTTCAACGCGGCCAGCGCAGCGTTGTCGAGTGAACCAAAAAGAATCATCAGACCTGTGCTTCTGCACAGATTTCTCGCGTTGCAGGACACTAGCATTGGACGAATAGTAGTAGGCTGTATAAGCCAAATTTGGGGTAATAATAACTAGGGATGCCGCGAACTTTTTTCGAATCGAAGTTTCGATGATCGAATCAAGCGATTCGGAAGGTTCGAAAGATTTCACATTTTCGAATTTTCTATATCGTAAAATCCGACGTAAGTCGAATTTTCGAACTTGTTGAACTAAGAAGTTCGACGCTTTTCGAACCGTCGAACTTATTACGCTAAAAAATTCGATCCTTTTCGAACTTTCGAACTTATTTATCAATAGAATTCGAAAGGTTTCGAACTTTCGAATCCTGAAAAGTCAGAAGTTCGACGAACTTCGAACTTTTAGGGTAAAAGTTCGACGTTCGTCGAACTTCGAAAGGCCGGCGGATGGTTTCATTTGAATTCAAATAGTGAGGAACATTCCTAATTTTTTTTCCTCGAACTTTTACATGCGGTGTTCCGTTCTTTACGAAAGACAATGCCGTTTATTTCAATGTTCTGGCATGCTTAGTTTTAAAGAAATAAATTCCCGAAGGAGCGAGGAAGGACGACGGGTTTTTGACGATTATCGTTTATGCCAGATTTGAAGCGCGATGTAGCCGAAGCTATTTATGGTAGAGATATGTTAAACTTTTTAAGAATGATCTATGTATAGCCTAGATAAGTCGTCTTAAGATATCACTTTTGTTATTCAAGGTGAGTTTCGAAGAAATTTCCAAGCATGTATCTACATGCAATTATGCCCTAAACTTGGTATTTATTTTCGTCTAAGTCGTTTGAGGTTTCACATTTAAATTAACACCACAGACAGTACATATCATTGCCATCTGCAGAATACATAATAATGTATTTATTGTTTTTTCACGTTAAGGAATAAATTAACTCATGGGAGAAGATTTCTAATATTGTTCAAAAAAAGAAAACATTTTTTTTTTTTCTCTTCACGTTCCTGGGACGTGTTTCTTTTACCCTGCGCACATTTTGGTAGGAGAACCTTGTTTCGAAGTTATGAACCTCTGAATATGCAAGAATACAACACATCTGGCGAGTTCTTGATAGTTTTTTCTTTCTCCAGCTTTTTATCCCCGCATTTATTAATTTTTTTTTTTTTTTTTTTTTTTTTTTTTACCATTGGCACAGTGATTTAGGTCGTAAAGACTTTGAACTTCCGAACCACTAAGCATGTGACGAGTAGTGCCTTCTGACAACGAGTTTCTAACAATGACCATCTACGCGATCTTTTATGCGGTGAAGAGCGGCAGTAGCTATACATAGGCATAAATAATTTCAGATTAAAATGAGCTCGACGACGCCCTCTTTCCCCGAATTGTTTTCTTTAACAGTCCGAAATACCTGGAAGGGGGAAGGGGGCTGAGGCCCCCCCTCCCCTCTTCCCTCCCCCGTTTTTCCTCTTCCGACGCCACTTGTGTGGTAGAACGCTCCTCGAACTCGAGTTGTGTCAGCTTCTGTGCTTTTTGCGAGGCGATTCCTCCGTCCCGGAAAATAAACCTCCAGGACAATTACAAACTTAACTTACTATATGCCAACGTCACTCGGGCGGCGTTCGATCGGATTACTACCAGCGTGCCAGGGGTGGGGAGGTAGTTTGCCAGGTCGCTTCAAGGTTTTTCTGAGCCTCAACCTCCTGCCCGCCCCTGGCCATTTCGAACTGGATGAGTATCGTAAAACAGTGTGTTCGTGTGATCACTACTGCGTGATGCACGTTAATGACCATCCCGGGCTGGCGGTCACAATTACTGATCTATGGTCACACGTCACTCTGCACTGGCAAATATTCCAGCACATCCGGGACACTTGTCGTCTCATTTAATGGCCTGACCAACTTCGCAGAGCCTAGGTATCACACCCTAACTTTTCTAAAATTGATTTCGTGGAAACCAGTGAGTCGTGAATACGTTATTTGAAACAAACCGTGGAGGAACTTGAAAACTGGACTTCGAACTTTGAAAACTTGGACTTGAAAAAAATTCAAAATCTTCAAAGTTTTTTTTTTTTTTTTTTTTTTTTTTTTTTTGAATTCAGCATTAAAAGAGAATCGAAACTTTCGAACTTTTCGAACTTTACGCAGAAATAAATTCGAAATCTTCGAATTTATCGAACCTCAAGTAAAAAAATATTCGAAATATTCGAACCCGAAATTTTAGAAACCGTGAAAGCTTCGAACTTTTCGAATTCGAAACTCTACTGTGATCGAAAGTTGCGAATTTTTCGAATTCGAACCTCGGTCGGTACGAAAATATCGAAATTTTTCGAAATCGAACCTAGGGTGGTTCGCGACATCCCTAATAATAACGAAGGTCAAAAATTGGTCACTTGTGTTGCAAGAATGCTGTTGTGCAAACCAACTTTTTACATTGAAAACCATCGAAGCTTCCGTTATACCGTCGTCGAGGCTGTAACAATACCGGGGCATGGTTTTCGCCAGATTTGGCGTCACCAAAGAAAATATCTTACATTGCCTTGAATAAAAACACAAGCAAACAAATATTAAGCGAGTAAAACTTCTTTTTCTTTTTGTTGTGGGCCAAATTGGTGAAATAGCCAATTAAGATTAATTGGCCAATTTTTAAAATAGTGTTTTGTGTGCAAACCCTCCGATGCGAAAGTAGTAGTAAGTTATGAAAAATATCCGATTGGGTCGTTCCATCAAAGTAGATTTTTTTCGAGCTTTAAAAACAAAATAGCGCGAAACTACAAAAAAGAAAAAAAAAAGACAAAAAGGCTTTTGGTGAAACTGTTGGTTAAGCTTCTGCTGTTTGTTTCACACCCTGCGTTTTCCACTTGGTTATATATAAATATATATAAAATAAGACTTTGAATATACGGCATACGTTTTTTTTTAGGAATGTTATTGTTTAAACTTTCCTCTTTTTTTTAACTGATATTATCTATCGAGTTTTGATAAGTGCTTTATGAGAAAGGTGCGAACTGGTTTATAAAGTCTTTGTAAAATCCATTGCTAAATGAAAAGAAAAACAGAAACATGCTTGCCTTCAAAGTGCTACACACCGTGAGAAGCGATCAAAAGCTACTCCTTTTGTGGTTCCCAGTCAAAGTATGTCAGGTTCACAACATAGTGGTCAGTGGAAAACGTACCAGTGTCGCATGGCTCACTTTGGCTGGTGACTGACTGCATTCTATCGCCCGCAAGCGTTTCAGTCCTCTTCTAAGATCTTTGGCCATGTCGCAGCAATCTGAGTAAGAGAGTCATATAGGCGTCCGAGATCAGGCACGGTTATTATGAATTATGCGCACAACACTCGGAATGACAGGTACCTTTTTTGCTAGACGCATTACTGTAACACCCTTTAATTTCGCGGCCCCTATTTTTCGCGAATCGGTCACAAAGGACAGAATCGCGGCCACTAAATTTCGCGAATTCCAGATGCCTGCATTGAAATTCTTAAAGATGGAAATTTTTGCGTGCCCTTAAATTTCGCGAATTTCTCAATTCGCGAAAATTAAGGGCTCGCGAACATTAAGGGTTTTACAGTATTCCAACTGCTACTACTGATTTAACATTCCAGAGTGGACCCACGGGGCGGTTTCCAGAAAGCATACGAGCGTGCTGTTGGAAATACCTCTTGCCATGCCGGCAGTGCTCTTTGGAAGAGCGCTGGACGAAACATTATTCGCGAGGATGAATACCTCACTTGAACTCTGCACCATCGTATGGAAAGCGTGTTTTTGTTACCTAGTAAGAGTGCATTCAACGATATCTTTCGTATACCTCATCTTTTCCTTTAAGCGCCGGAAGGAGACGCTGTTGCCAATTTACGTCCCTGCAAACTTCAGTGTCAAATGATAGAACATACAATCCACCATATAGCACCGCGTCTTGTAATGTTCGTGAAATATTTTACGACCCGATCTACAGGTGGTAAGCTAAAGGACTAGTTAGCGAGAGATTTGTTGAAGATTTTATTATTATTATTATTATTATTTTTATTAATAATTTTATTAATATTATTATTATTATTATTATTATTATTATTATTATTATTATTATTATTATTATTACTCCCGTAAGACGACTGATCCCCCGTCGAATAGAAGAACATAAGGCCCTTTTAAAATCCCCAACTTGGTGATTTTTTTCTGTAGAACTCTATCGTCCCAGGAATTTTGACATCAACAGCCTTGGAAGGTCACCCGAAATGGAGCGACCAAAAGTCTTCGGAGCTAAGAGATGGCTTGTGTTTGTATAAATTAGGGGGGTTTGTGTGCAAACGAACGAAGGGCATCTGGCAGGCCCCAGCAAACGACTGAGGATTAATTTAGACCACCTGGAATTCGTACAACCGTGCGCCATCTGTGCATCTCAGATTGCGGGCACTTCGGCCGGGATTCGAACCCCCCACCTGGGGGACCCGCAGGTTTCGTGTATATCACTTACCTAACAATTCCTCCGCTTTCTTCAGCCTCTCCTTCGACGACTGCAGCTGCTCCGTGAGCCTTTCGTTGTCTTCCTCGAGCCTCTGTTTTGCTTCCCGCAGTTCTCTAGCCTCCTCTTGGTGCTGGCAGCAAAGGGCCTGGACATTGCGATCGAGCTTCTTTTTAGAGCACAGCTCTTGGGCGCCCGTTTCCGGCTTGAGCGGTGTCACGGTCGCCGTCGGCATAACCGCGCGGTGCATTTTGGGACATGTGACGTCACTGATGACGTCATCAGTGATGATGATAATGACGTCATCAGTGACGATTATGTCGTCACGATGACATCATAACTATGACGATAATGTCATCGTCATGTGACCTTACAGGAATCACGTGGAGCCCGGGGGTCACGTGACCCCGGTGACGTCACGTGACCCCCGTGAGGCGACGGCGACGCCGCTAGGAGGGAGGAGTAGCAGACAGGATGAGGAGGTGAGGAGGAGGGATATACCTTCGACTCAGTACCCCTTCCTCCTCCTCCTCAAGAGCTGCACTAATTCGGCATTACAGGAAATTTGCTGCTTATTTGCACACAGTGTTACTGTGCTCCGTTTTACCTTACGATAGACCGCAGCGGACGCTACGAGGAGGGCAAGTCGTCTGCTTCTTGCACAGAAGTTGATTTGACGTCAGAGCAACGCCGAGCTGTGACTGGCCTTGATTGGAAGGATAGTAGATGCCTTGAGGCCTACCCACAATTTTTTTTTCTTTTTTGCAAGCAACCAATAAGAGCTTGGTGTTGTGGCATATTTGCAACCATGTGCAAGAAGCAGACGAACTTGTTCCCCGCATACGAGCCATCCCAGCTAATCCAGCGCTGCGAACCTGGCACGTGACTACTCACCCCGCTCGTCATTGTGCCCCCTCCCAAAGGTCACGTGACTACTTACCCCGCACGTCATTGTGCCCCCTCCCAAAGGTCACGAGACACTTACATGGCGTCGGATTGGCTTCGACAGCTCATCGCGTCACTGACGTGCACAACCGGCTTTAGTGCCGAGGCACACCGGCAGTGAACATCCAGAAAAAGCTAACTTGCCGGTCTCCGTTGCGCTATGGCAGTCGCCATTTCGGTCCCTCCAAATCTTCGAAATGTTCGTTCTAATCCAGTCGCACCAAGATCACCATGAAGCATCATCGTACTGAAGGCGTTTCTTGCCAATATAAGCGTCATTGGCGCTGTGAATCAACTGATCAATCATGCCCATCTCCACGGATCTCTTACAATTATACTGTTCACCTTGAATCTGGGAAGACAAGAAAATTATTTTTTGATACCTTTAAGCATTGACACTGCATGTTGTGGTGGTACGAATAATTGGGGTAGTGTGGACATTTATAGAGCCTGTATGGGGGGGGGGGGGGGGGGGCTGACCAACTACACTCAGTATAAATATCCACACAACCCCAATTATTATTATTATTGGTAGTACGAAAATCTATGCTTGTTTCGCCGGTATGTGGATAGCAAAATCTCAGTATACGAGAAACGACGCTGCTTGTCACCAGCAAATTTAGATCGGCTTACCAAGAATGGAGTTCAAGGAGAAATTGCTCATTTCTTGAGCCAAAATGGCAACCATTCGAGCAGCTTGGCGCTGCTTCCCCACGATCTAGTTACTTTAGTGTGTACCAGCCTTAAAAAACCGCAGGGGTGAAACGGCTGCACCATTTGCGCCATTTTGCAACGGACGCATATGTCTGCGCCATCCTGCGTAAACTGCGCCACAGCCAATAAAAAATCGCAAAACGTGCGGCAAAAAAAAATTTTTGTCTTGGTGTCGGTTTCCATCGACTCGATTGGCAACAATGAGCGCGTTTAGCTTGATTGGCCTTGCAATCCTTTATTTTTATTCTCCCTGTGTATCCCGAGTCGGAAGCGCGCGAACAACCATTAAGCGGTTAACCCGGGATCCAGACTTCAGCCAGTTGAAAACAAATGAGCAAAACATTCCTTTTAGTACTTGATCGTTAGAAGATAGAACCGCATTCTCGCAAGATAAATCGTGATTTGATTGCACTGAAACACGATCCGATCTGAAACCTTGCCGGCCAGCAGCTCTCACGCGAGCGGTAGATCTGCTCGGCGTAATTTGACCTTGCTTCGAATATAATAACTCCATTAATCATAGTCTGCTGCTTCGGTATTTAGTTCCAAAATAGGTTAAACTCGAAATTTGTGGTGATATTGAGTTCCACAATAGAATAAACTCGAAATTTGTTGTCCTGTTTCTCCGCGCAACTGCACGTCCGTTGCTTACGCATGTCACGTGATTCGCACATATAATTACTATGTCGAGCACGTGTGGGTTGTGCGATAAGCAGTGCTGGTTTTCATTTTGAGCAGCTGAAAGCCACTCAGGAAATATAAAGGACACTATCTTCACAAACATATGGCACTAGCTTTTTGGTTTTCATTAAGGCTCACAAAGTTTTTGCATCTGTTACACTCTTATCCGATCTACCTAGGTCCCTAACCACTCATGTTCATCTGTGCTGCTAAGCACAATTGAAATTGCTCCCGTGCTTGTCTAAGACACAAGCTGAAGTGCAATGAAAGCTGATCTGATACGCTCTTAGCCTGCTCCAGAATGTAGTTTTAGCTGCTCCCAACCTGCTCCAAAACAGCTGTTTCAGCTGCTGCCGTGGCTGCTCCCCACCCCTGAAACCGGTTCACACAACACCGTTTGCTTATGTTGCATTATAGACTTACTTCGAGTTACAGTGAGAGTCACCAAGACAACTGTGCTTCGCATGAAGCATGGCAACCAGTTCAAGAAGAACACTTGCATGCCACTTTCAAGGCACTGATGTTCCGGTGACTTTTATGTAACGTAAGGAAATGCTCCTGTGCACATTATTGTTAAGCCTGGTTCAGACAGTGCGTTTGACTGCGGTTGACTGCGTTGCGATTGCGAGAAACCAGGACATCCCTGCTGCTTATAACGCGTGCCAAGATGATTCCTTGAATTGGATTCCACAGTTCATACGGAGCACAGATGTGCCGGTGACTCGCTTTTGGTTCTCGACGCAATGCAGTCAAACGCAAGTGTCTGAACCGGCCTTTACGTAGTAATTTTACGAGTACGCGTTTATTTTTCACAAATGTTTTCCTTTGTTGCTCGACTTCAATGTCTCTAATTTAGCAGTTTTGTTTCAGTGTGCACTGCATAAAGTTTTTTTGTTTTTTTTTTCATTTCTTGTTTAATTATTGAAGATTTGGTAAAGCTTTTCCCGTTCGTCCCATTGTCTGCATTTAATCGTAACTCACCTACTCTGGAAGTCAAGGTTCGAGGGGTTATCAAGACACAAGTCCGCGTTCCATGGATTCACGTGCGACCATGACATGCTTTCAAGCGAGATGCTCGTGCCAGCGCTCGCGATGTGCAAGCCCGTTCTCTGCCCAAACACCTTGAACTGGCTAGTTCCTAAAATGCTGAATTGTGTTGTGCGCATGTCTAGACTGCGGGCAGTGGTTCGGCCCTGGGTGTCTGCTGTCTTAGTGGAGTTTTGCCAGTGCAGTACGACTGCTAGCTTGGTGTCTACAACGTGCATCACGCAGGAGTGATACATTATAGCCTCCGCTATACTCGCAAAGCCTGGCAGTTCGACGACGGAGCCATAGAGCGCCCGGTCGCAGATTTGGAGCGCAAGGATCTGGTAGCACAGAGCATTTCTCAGGGGACCTGAGCGCACAGCTTTTGAGCGGCAAGGACCCCAAACATGGTTTCCAAAGCTGACAAGAAAAGAGGCGGTATCGAGAACGCGAGGAGCACGAGCGAACATTCCATCGCACGGGAGGTGTGTGTTTCGGCAACACCTCCTAGAAACTAAGGCCGTAGCGCTCTTCACGTGACGTGGCAAAGGGGGGCACGCGTCGAAGCGAGGGCAACGCACGTGAATTGACTGTCGTAACGCGCTTTTAGTCACATACGCATGTCTTATTAGCTAAAATCAAAGTTGCACATAGCAACATGTCTAGAATACATTCTATTACTCGGGCAAAACATTACACCGCTAAATATTTGGTATCGAAATGGCATAAGGTATGTGTATAAGACGTTTATAGAAAAATGTGATTGTTTTAAAACATTGAGTCACACAATTATTGCTGTAGGAATGCATATTTTATACAGAAATACTTCGACAAAATGGCGAGACAAGCAGTGATTGGACACAGCAAAACAGATCAGTTAAAAATCAGGTGGACGTAGTCAATGCGGACACGGCTAGACAAGTGTCATTTGCGATCACGTAAGCGACTGTTATCGCGTGCAGTCATTGAATTCTTGCATTGTACCCCGGCCACATGGCAAAACTAATGTAATTTCGATCGAATGACATTATGGGGTCGGCAAATCCAGCTCGCGACGCCCGTATAATCACTCAGGATCGCAAGCTGATTCAGTCCCATATCATTTAAGGAAAATATAATAGCTCTTTCGTGTGGCGGGGATACTAAACTTACTATCTACAGTCAACTAATTTACTTCTCCCTATGGGCTCGAGCTGCCTTAGAACAAAATATAACTTATTTTGTATACAATAATACTATTCCCTTAACACAGTTAAGATTCTGGTATAAATGCGGTAAAGGCATTAAAATAACATTAGTATAAATAAACACATAAGCACAAACAACACACTTTCAATAATCGCACAAACTTGTTATTCACCTTCCAGTAAATCTAGATTACCACGCATATTTACAAATGTCGACGCTAGAGCACACGAATTACGACAAAGAACAAGATTCCATTCTATCACGAGATTTAAAAAAAATTGACTCCAGCACTTCACTTGCATCCTACGACCAAGAAAGCCCGTAAATAAGTTGTTTCTCACCTGTCGATCGTATCCATACGTCCCACAATATCCGCCACAAAAACATTTGAATGCGAACTCCAAGAAGTCTTTCTCTGTCGAGAGAGAGGTCTATCGATAATCGACCAGTGTCATCATTGACTAGTTGCCACAGATGTCACTCAAACCGTAGCAGGACTTGCTCCGCGAATCCACGTAAGTGCTATACCCTATTGGAAAATCTTGATGTTGGAAAGATTTGGATAAAGCCTCATACAAGCGTGTCGTATTGTGGGACATCCTGTACCAGCGGAGTGGATTAAGACGGAACCAAGCAGGCGCACAAAACCATGTAGGCGGACGGAACCATGGAGGCAGACGAAGCCATACAACATAACCTATTATGGGACATCCTATACCAGCGAAAACGCGATACCAGCATGGTGGAAGCATGTAGGCGCACCTTCCACGTATCTGCTTCATACCAGAACCATAAAAGTCAATTAGACCATACATGCACATCATAATACGAGACGAAGCACAGAAGCAAGTTGCGTAAAAGTGTGGTGGTTTCACAGGAGGGAACCAGCATGCAACCTTGTTCAAGGTCATCGTCAAACACTGACAGTGTAGATTTGGTAGATTTTCTTACACAGACCTTTCCAACTTATCTTTCATTTCTGAGAAACTCAAGCTTCATAATGCAGTTTTTTATTTTCCAAATTAAAGCACTATAAAGATACATACAAGCAGATCATAAACACCGTTTGCTTCTTGACAACAAAAGGATTATGTATATATTATAAGAATCTTGCACAAGAACCCAAAAACAACAAAATTAGAAATATATGACGTGCATAAACATGCCAATTTTATGCTTCTTGGCATAAAAATGTGAAACTAGAATTACAAATATACTAAAAACACTATTCACCTCTTGCCATAACAGCCTTAAAAGACGACTTGCAAATGCCGCAGAGGTTTAATGAACCTAACTGCTTTAAATAAATTACAAAACTTTTGCGTGATGACACCGCAGTTTCCGAAATAGGTACAAAGCTATGTGAAACTGCCATTTCAATTTGTTGTAAGCGGTTATATCTTTTCCTTGTACTATAATAAGAGCTTTGCCTCTTGCCATAAAAACCTAAAAGACAAGATGGTTACAAATATATTAAAAATGTTTGCTTTTCTATAGTGACCTAAAAACATAAAAGACAAATTATAAATATACTCCAAACATTTGCTGCCTCTTTCTTGCTCAAACCGATTTTGCAGTTTTAGTGATAAAACATTGTATTCAGTCTGAGGAACAAAACCAACAAGCAACAAGAGCGAACGAGCGTCCCAAGCCACTTAAATATGGCGCTAAAATCCGCTGCTCTCAAAATTCCATTTTTGCAATTTTTGTAAATTTGATATACCTTTATTAAGAAACTCCTTGTCCGATTACACTAAAACTCTTACAGCTTAAAGTAAAATATTTCGCCAACAGTTTGAACCTAAAAGTTTTAAAAATTCACTACATTATAAAGTAAAAAAAAATTAAAATATAGAAGTTTCTCTATAATGGCTTACAGTGATGGAAGCAGCATTTGAACCTTTTGTAGCAGGTTCTGTAGCATTCAAAATATTGGTATGGAGCAGCCGCCTGACGCTTTTGCAGCAGATGCAAATGAAAACAAAAAGTGATTGCATATCTAAATGAGTTTGTCTATGATAATGATATCCAGCTCCCCTTAGATAATGGAGCATATTACTTATCACATTTTGTGCTAAAAATAAATAGGACTGCAAAAGGAACAGATAGCCTTCTTTTTTTCTTTTTTTTAAATAAAGCTCTGGATAGAGCGGGGTCCATTTAAAACGGGTACTGAAAAATGGTTGAAAAATAAATCGTAGTCCAACCCTTCAGTTGCGATAAAGCCTCCCTCCCATCCCTGTTCTACACTCGGTAGTCTAATTGGCCTGTAAATATAATTTCTGCAAAATGCCAGCGAAAACCAGCATATCCGCTACACCAATAAAAACGCGTCCCCCAAGTTTTATGAACCTGCCAAACTCAAAACTCCAATATCATAAACTACAAAAACAACCACTGACAAATATTGTGAAAGTCTACACTTGTGCTTTAAACGTGATACTGCTCTTCAGCGGTGTTGTAACTAGAGTTAAATCAAAGTTGGCTGCTCATTCATTCGACAGCTGCACAAGAACTACCATATTTATTCAAAAATAGAGACCCGTGTTTTTCTAGGTTTTTTATCCTTTTTTTTGCTGTTTTTTTTAATTATTATTAGAGATTAATCTGCTATGAAGACAAAGAAGGTTGATCTGTAATAATCCTGAGAATGAATTCCGTGCCTATTACGCTAGGCCTCCAACAGGTCAGTCGCTGCTCCTAGCACTCCGGTGCAAAGCGGTGAAGCCCGATGCATGCACGCTCATGTGTGGCGAGATGTAGTGAAGGTCGACGGGGGCGGCACAAGTGCCACGGTACTCTGCAGTCACGGCACGAAGGCATGTGGCAGACATGATAATCGAGTGATTTCACCAGGAGCACACGATCCTGGTTCTGTCTTATCACAGTATACCACCATCCTACTATTTTGCAAACTTTTCTCGAGACTTTTAGTCCCGACCTCGTAGACATCGTCTGGTCATTTAGACGATGTCAACGATCAACTGGCCAGCGCATCAACCAGCCAGAGTGATTGACGAACAATCCCTATACTTCGTTTCACCTGATGTCGACACTACAGCCGACTCTACGACCCAATGGGACCAATCGAACAGCATAAAAGCACGACATCATGGCATTCATCTCCCTGTACGTGTTTTTTCATTGGCTAAACCAATCGGGTGCAGTGAATGCCCCGTAACTCGTACATGTGTGTTCCAGGTTGTATGCATTCAAGCTTTCGATCTGTGCTCAGACACCGTGAAATATATTCTTACCATTTTTTTTCGTATTACTTTTCTAAATATTAGGGCCGACCAATATTAAATTACTTTTATATTTTGCTTTAAGCCCATCCTGGGAGTTATGGAGCAATTTTGAGCGAGCCCTGGGAGTTATGGAGCAATTTTGAGCGAAAATGACGCTTTGGCACGAGATGTAGCTGACTTTCGTTCATGGCGCAATTTGGCGCAGCACTTCCATCACAGAAAGAACAATATTTTTTTCTTGCACGCTACATGTTCAAATTTATTTTCTTTTTGGTTCAGTTCAAAGCCAGTAACATGTAGAAGATATATGCCAAATTAAATGAGCATCCTATTTTTTTGTTCTTTTAGAAAAGGTACATTAAAAATGAACCTCAGCTTAAGATGTGACACTCCGTTACTAAAAATATAAAAAAACGCTTCAGTATAAAAAGCAACAGAAAGTTAATCCCAAAAGTGTATCAACATTAAAACCAAGATGACCTGTTTACCCTACCATCCTCCCTTAAAAGTGCAGCTATACTCTGTGTCACTAGTTGTGTGCAGTGCAGGCGAAGGCAACGCCAGAAGAGAGAAAGGGTGAACACTAGGAAGGTGGGACAGGAGAGGAGGGCAATGGAGAATGAGGGACAGCACTAGGAACTTAGAGAAAAGAGCATTCTCTCCTCCTAGCCAGCCTTCCTAGTGCTTGCCCTTTCTCCCCTCGCTTGGCGTTGCCTTCGACTGTACTGCACGCAACTAGTGACACGGAGTATAGAATCTGCTGCTGCTGCTCAGTGGCGCTTTCTGTTCTCGTCTCCCAGCAGCCTCCGCATGTGCGTGTTGAGCTGACGAAGCCTCAGGGTGGCCGACACAACTGGTGACGGGTTCCTCTTGATGTACGTCGTCAAGGGCATCTGGAATATAATGCAATATTAAGTAGGTGATTGTACCAGTGGACGCAAGACCTTGCACAACATCCGAGAGAATTAAAAAAAAAAAAGTAAGGGAAGAACAGAACACAGGTAAAAACTGAAACAGCTTCTTGAAAAAGAGAGCGCATTGCTACATCGAAGCTGTCTTCACTGGGTGTTCGGGGGACATTAGATGGGTAGATAACCACAACAATATTTTGATTATTAACCTAATTTGTTCATTAGCTTTTTAATTGGTAGTCTCATGGGCCACGTCGTAATTGCAGTTTTGAGGCAGCTAAAATTAGAGCCTAACCCAACCTAAAAACAATTTGCAAAATGGGATGGGACTTTTGAGATACTTATTGATGAAGTTTCGTCCTCTATTCACCTGATTCAAAAAGCGAGAGCGGATAGAACATCGCAAATTGCAAACTGATCAGTGCATAAAAAAGCAATGCAACCATTTCACGTAGCTCATCACTATCTCGACAGCGTGCAGTTGGTGGCTGGGTTGATGACACACCTCCAAGACAATGATGTGATGAGGGCCCAAAACCGCTAAACTTCCTCTGTTGCCACCATGTGGTTCTTCAATCGGGCACAAAATGCAAAACTTGATCAATAAATATCTCAAAGCCCCTTGCTTTTTGCAAATTTTTGAATTAGTACTTTTTCAAAAGTCAGTCTGGCAACCGGGAGTGGAAGTTCTGTAAGCGGAAACGCTGCCATTTTCTGGGCATCGTGTTTATGATTGCGTCGAGGCTTCCAGTGCGTGATCTGAGTCAGTCATGCACTCGAAAACCGGAATGTCCAATGAAAATATGCCGTGATCTAGGGACGTGCCAATACTTCAGGAGGCTGTGCTTTCAAACACAGCCAGACTGGCTGGATTCAGAAAGCAGCCACAAGCTGCTCTGCGAATTCTACACCTATTTACTGTCACTTTGAATGGCTGCGTCACACGCAGCTTGCTTCCACGTGCACTTCTCATACTGTGAAGTCTGCGGAAGGGGACGCGGCGACATGCAGTCATCACGAACGCAGCTCGTCGTCTAGCCTACAAAGGATAATGCAGACACCTCGAAAGCTAGTTGTACAGGCAGTCGCTAGAGGTTACCAGCTGAGGTATTGGCTATTGTCAACGTTGAGAATTACTCCATACTTTGCGTAGCTGCGTTACCTTTCCGGTACACTATACGCATGCGTCGCACCGAAATGGAGACGCCATTTTTAAAGCGATGATGGCAATCGTTCGCTCCTTTTGCATGGAGTTGTGCAAGGATCTAGTCAAACTGAACGGAAACGTGATGTTTATTAACTATATCCCCCATGGAAACTTTAAAAGTGACATTGCCTTAATTAGGCAAAAAAAAAAAATTTTTTTTTCAATTTTGATTAGTTATTTGCATTAGTACGCATCTGCCATTGGTGTCAAACTGGCTTTCACATTGCTCGCGTACAGGAGAGGCATCAAACAATGGCGAAGGTGCAGTTTGTGCGTCCAGCAGTAGATGGCGCAGACTTTTAAAAAGGGTCTATTGGGTTAGGCTCTCATCTGCCTTTAAAACTGCAATTGCAACATGGCTCATAAGACCACTAATTAAAAAGTTAATAAACAGATTTTGGTTAAATAGTCAAAATATTGCCAACGAGACACACTCGTTGACACGGGATCCTCAAATAAAACGTGTCGACGATTGTGTCTTTTGTCGAGAACTGAAAACAGTGAAGATTAGATGGGCCTATTGCCGAAGCGAGTCGATCCATGATTCAACGATTCGAAATCGATGCATGAGCATGTTCCAACTTTCAGCAACAGAAATTAAAGGTTTCTTTCCAGCTACATTATGTACTAATTTTGAAAAAAAGAAGACTCTAGTCGCACAATGACAGTCAACATGGGTTCACGGCTCTCTGGTATCACGCAGGAGATTGCGGTTCAGGAAAACCAAAGAAACTAACTTTTCGACAATATCCAGGCACTCCCGGCGGTGGAAATGAGCCTTCAACTAAGTACTGTAGATGATAAAATCGAGTCAGTGTCACCACTTCAAAATATCAATATTAAGGTAAACTCAGTCACAAAAAGTTACAAGGTGAAACAGCAATTATCACGAGAAAACTTGCATGCACCTTGCGAGCCAACCCCACGTTCATAGACGGTGCAGCGTAAAGTTTGGTGCACGCTCCGTTCACAAAATGTTTCGAGCACAGAGGATGGCGTTGGGGAAACGTCTTTTCGGTTTACGGATGCAACCCCCTGCCGCCGGAGATCGGGGTCATGTGGAAAGCGATGGAGGGAAAAAAACACTGCAGCCGCACTCGCATTGCCGGATTCCGTGCAAGCTGCATAGGTCCTCGGACAGTATTCGACGCTTTCTGTCGTTATTTGTGCACCCTATAACCGAGCAATGGTGGCCCAATGACCGGAGGACTGTCTTCATTGAAGCCCGTGGCTCTTATAAAGTCAGGGAGTTTATATCAGAGAGGGAAGCGCAAACAAAGTTTGGGAAATGCATACGCCCTACACCGGCGAAGACTTTCATCCGGGACATCCGGAACACACCAGCAAGGGGAAAGCGCCGGTAGCCCTTTCCCCTCTTCTCTTTGTCTCAAAATGGCGCTACCCACCATAAAACGGTCTATACATGTGGGCATAATGCTTGCTCATTTGAAAATGAGGCACCAGAACCCCTAAAAAATGGGGGCACGGGATTTTTTTATCGTGATGTTTGATATCGTGCCATATAACTACATAAATTTATCAATCCCGACTTCACTGTCGGGTGGGAAACGGTGGCCGAGTGGCCTAATGCGTCTCAGCTCGGAGCACGTGGAGCGAAAACTCGCGATGCAGAACTCGGGGATCCTGGGTTCGATCCCTGCCCTGCCCGTTTTGATCGGGATGAGCATCGTACTGGCACGCGTGCGTGTAATCACTACTGCGTGATGCACATTAAAGACCCCGGCCTAGCAGTCATACTGCACTGGTTAAATGGCTCATTTACAGCGGAAAGCTTGGCGCCAATCTGAAGCAGACTAACCTTTTGCTGTCTCGAAGCACTCAACACAATTTGCCTTTTATTTACTTCACCATCGAAGCCTGTAGAGAAAGGTCACTGCAAATGCATTTCGTGTACGATGCCTCAAAGTTCATTGAGTAAAAATTACTGTTTTTCTCGTGCGTCAAAATTTTGTGTGTTGTTTTTATTTGTACCATACCTGCTATAATCCCCTAATGAGGATGCAGTATTTTTAAAATAAGAAATAAATAAATAATTGCTGGCATAAAATGTGCCCTTGTCGTCGGCCTAAATAAGCTGTGTTGCCACCGCCACGAAATTGACCTCCTGGAAAATACAAGGTGTCTACTGTTGAAGAGAAAACAGCAATAATTAGTGCTGTCACGATTGGTGTCAACCAATCTTTGTGTCCACAAAAGGCTCTTTGTACAGGGTTTCTGGACATGTGGGCGGAAAACAGTCTCTTCAGCTGACCAGTGCTGCCACGAAAAGCATTTTTTTTTTGTGGCATATGTGGAAAGGTATTACATCTTTTGGCTCTCAGTTACTTTGCAAAGTGGCACACATGATCACATCTAAAAAAAAAAGTAACCTCAATCCAGAGCTTTCAAAGGAAAGCTCAACAGCTGGGAGTTGAGATTTTTTCACGCAGTAGCGGTGCGGCCCACATTAGAGTGGAACCTCAATTCTACATCCCTGGTTTATGCGACGTCCCGCATTTCACGATGAATCAAAGCGGTCCTCCTAGCTCCCCATAAAAACAATGTCCGTAGTACACGTTGAGAGATTCACCTGTCCGTCCTCATACGATGACCTGCGGAAAAACACTGAGAACCAAACAACGCAGGCGCACGGAGGCATGCGCGTCTCCAAGGCAGCAGCAGCAGAACATTCCATACATTCATCCCGTCGTTAGATAGTACGTCCTACGATCTCCCCTTTGCGCCACCACTCTTCTCTCTTTCCACTTTGATTCCCCTTTCTGTCTTTCTTCTGTTCTATGAACCAATGACAATGTTTAGGTTCCTGCCAACTCGTGTTCTGCTATTACCCGCATTCTCTCCGTGCCTCTGCCATTGATCTGTCGCGCTTCGCTCCTATCTTTGCAAAAGTCAACAAGCTGAATGCTCGTAACCTTCTGGTTGTCCGGTTCCACACTGTTTGCAGCACGTGCCGGCACACTGCGGTGCACTACGCACGACGATGTGTAGGAAACGGACCGCCTTGACGCTCGAAGAAATACTTTGAATCGTCGAAAAGGCAGACAAAAGAAAGGAAGAGACTAACGTTTACAAAGGTAAAAAAATGCTCACTTACGGCGAACATATTTGAGTTTTTCAGGAGTCAGGGCTCGCCTTCCCAATGCACCACTTTTCAAAAAACGACGGCAGGGGGCCCCTGTGAGGCTTCTGTTCCTCAGATCATCCGGCCATAGCGCTCTGCTGATGTCCCGAACGAAGATGGAGTCTGTGCTTGCATCCATCAGCGCTTCCACGTCACCGGGCTCCAGAAATGGCTGAAAGTAGAAATAGAATGCGTGTGATTCTATGCTTAGACCTAACATATATACAGAAAGGTAGGAAGAGCCTTTAAATTTCTACTTTCTCCCATAAAGTATGAGGCCCGTTTTCTTTTCTGAAGAGATAAACTCCCTCACCAGCTTTTTTTTTGGAAATAGGAGCAGAGCTAGAAGGAATGGGGAAAACGACACTGAGGAAAAGGTGGCAGCTTGAGCAAGTTGGTGATGCATTGTTTAAGCCTACAGTGCAAAAAAGGAATGAATGCGCAAAAAGATAAGAAAACAGAATAACTAACACGGTGCTCTCTATCTGCGTGCTTGTTTTGTTTTTGGCTTATATACTGAGGAAAGATTTTCTGCCAAGCAGAAAGTGACCCTGCATGTATATGATGATAGAACTATCTCACACGAGCGATTAAAATACTCATTAAATAGTAGTTACCATGTTTTATTAAGCATTATTAAACGGAACTCAAAATTAAGGGCCAGTCTATTATCATAGGGTCGACATGTGGGAATGAGCGTGAAGGGATGAAGCTTGACATGCAAAGCTTCCACTTGCATTGCAGCATAGATGGAAGCTACATAGAGATATGTAGTTGGCAGTTTTGGGAGGTTTGCACGATGTTAATAAAAAGTGAATTTATATGATGTGATTAGAGACTACGAAATTAATGTTCACTACAAAAGTTTCTTTCCTTCTACTGTCTCAATCAAGGCCTAGCTATATTCAAATATTGCTTTTAGCACAAAACATGTTACACATAGGGTTCTGCATTTTTGGATAAATCTGATAAAATGCAAAACACAATCGGCAGTACAAATCTTGCCAATTCAGATTTATCAGAGTTGGCAAACTCCAAATTTTGGAACTGCCAGCTATTATGACCTTGACCGGTCTTTGCATTTTCCTGGAAAATTCTAACAAGTTTTGCATTTGTCATTGCTGCTGGCCTACAAAAGCAGGATACTGCTTTTGTAGGCCAGCATTATTTATATGTATTTGTAAAGCGAATAAAAAACATTATTATTATTATTTATTTAGTGAGAACTTCCGTTTGTAGACATGACTAAAAATGTTATCTCATTATGACAAAAATGAGGTGGCCTCTCCACGACTGCAGTTGAATACGTCTCACATATAATAAATTCGCAAACTGCTCTTTTCTACCTTTTAATTGCCTCACCAAAATAGCCGAAAAGCTCAGAATTTTGTGAAACCACAAATGAAAGTTCCGAACTGATGATCAAAAATAAACTCCGAACAACACTCTACTCAAAAATAAACCCCAAAAACAGGGAACCCTAGTTATATGCTAGCGCCAGGCACTTCCTCTATCTAATGCAGTTATCGGTAAAAATATATATATATATATATATATATATTTAAGAAAGCGTGGAAGGGCTTGGATTCAAAGCTACGTCACTGCAGTGGGCAGTCTGTCTTCTAAAACGCCTGTGCTCTGAAAGAGTTTGAAATTTGTCAGAAGGCAGGGAGCCCCAGAGCACTTGCATCAAACCTTGCATCAGACATTATCCAAATGCTAATATCTGAACAGGCCGGTTCAGACATCAGCGTTTGGCTGCGCTGTGTCCGCTTGCAACAAGATGTGATTACGAGTTGCCATGGCCACCCTTCAAACAAGACAATGGGGAGGTGATGCGCTGCATGATGAAGCGCGACGCAATGCAATGCAGTAAGTCGATGCAGACGTCTGGCGGTAGAAAAAGAAGAGGTCGAAGCCTGTTGCTGCCCCATTCCACATAGTCACCCCCAGAAGAAAGGGTCGATTCAACCTCGAAACAACGTACTTTCGCAACGTCACCCTTGATGCACTTCTTTTTTCGGAGGCCCATAAAATGAGAATGCAGATAGTTAGGCTCCGTTTCTCTCATTCATTTGCAAGCACAAAAATAGGCGTCCTAAAATTCAATAAAACATTGAGCGGTGTGCTAGTACCTCGAAAAGTTAAAAAACATCTTTTCCTAAAAAAAAAACAAAAAAAAAACTGCCTCTTCTTTTTTTTAAGGCAGCTTTTTTAATTTTTTTCAAACAAGACCAGCTCCCCATGGGAACCAGCCAGGGTGCTGCTCAGGAGTGCATAACAGAAGAACAGGTCCCCCATATTAAAACATTTTGCAACATTAAGCTCCAATTAAATTATTTTCTTCTTGCCAAGAAATGGCAACGCAGATTTGGTGCAATGCCATTTGTTGACATCACACTAGAAGCCGAGAAATGGCTCAGCACATTTTCAGAATTTTGACATCTCGGATATTTTGTGCCATCGATAATCGCTGCACTACTTACCGTTACATTAGCTATCAGATATTGTTATAAGTGCAACACTTCCCAATCTCACCGACAGATAAGCAGTTTGTGAGCAGCCGTTTGCCACACGCAGTTCTTTGCCTAGCCACGGCATGGAACTACAGTCGGTGAAAAGTCAAGAATGAAGGGCGAGGGAAATTAAGGGTTGGGAGGAGGAAGCTGGGGGAAGGCTGGAGAGAGGGGAATGCCTCCTCCCCTCCAGCCTTCCTTTTTCTCGCCCTTCGTTCTTGAGCTGTCATCGACTATAGGCATACACAAAAATTATTTCACCTGAACTTCAGCAGCATTGTCGGGAAGCACTACAGGCTCTTCTTGGGCTGGCAGTGCGGCTGGCACTTGCTCTTGTACTTCGATTTGGGGTGGTGCCAAAACTGGCGGTTCCAGAAGTGGTGGTGCTGGGGCTTGTAGAGCCAGGACTGGTTGTGGCAGGACTGGCGGTGCCAGGGCTTGCGGTACTGGTGCTTGTTGTGCCGAAGCTACTTGTGGGGGGACTAGCTGTGGCGGAACTGGCTGCGGCAGGACTGGCCGTGGCAGGACTGGCTGTGTCAGGTATGGTGGTACCAAGACTGATGGTGTTTGGCTGGCGGAGTCACCTGCTTGATTTGAAACTTGCAATTAGATCCCCAGTTAAACTTGTGCCCCATAAAGTATCTATGAGAAGTCTACCATGCTGAACCTTTTTATAAAGATCCCACTTACTAGCCTCAACAAACGAATCTGAGGAACAGGAAGCCTCGGGAATAATCTCCACTCCAGACAGCACGGCTGGGTGGGCAACCAGCAGGTCTGCAAATGTAATTCCTCTTTACATTACCAAGCAAGACACAAAGAAAATCTCCCCTCAGTAGGGCAGGGGCTACTTGCAAACTTGAGCTGATGCATGTACGGATCACCAGCCATCGGCAGACTGTAAGCCATATACAAAAAGAGGCTGCTCAAAACCGTTGCAATGCAAACACCCCAAGTTTCATATTAAAGAACCCGAGTCCATAAAAGGCACACAAATATCATACATACCGTAAAATTCAGAGCAAGCGCCCCCCTCTCACGCGAGTCAAAATTACCTGCAAAGTGTGTGTGTGGGGGGGGGGGGGGGGGGGGGGGGGGGGGCACGGGCGCTATCCCGGAACGGCACCAAAATTCAAGATGGCGACGACAAAATTTTTTCACCAGAAAAAGAAAGAAAAAAACGCAGCGCACACAGATTTAATATTTTATTTATCTCTAAGAACATAGAGTTTATTAGGCCAAAGATTTGTCACTGCTATGTTAATCACTTTCAAAACTACCAAAAGACTCCTCAGAGTCGGCCGCAAGAAAAAGTTTGCAGCATTCCGCGATACTTCCCAACTGCATGCCGTTGGCTATTTTGACAGCCTCTTCAGAAAGAAACCGGTTGCTAATGGCTCGTTCTGCACTTCTTTCGTGCTCCAGGTATTCAAAGAGCGTGTCGTCCACGTATTCACTGAACACCAGTGCGCCGTTACTTAGCTTTCATCAAACTTTGGCTTTCCCGTAGTTTGACTGAAGCAAATTGTCGAAATTCTTGTCCTATTTCCGTATCCGGTCGAGCTTCATGTGTCGAGACCGTCTGGTGTACGTCTTTCCCGTTTTCACAATGCCATTGAGCAACCTGGATTTCCTTTGCCTGACCTGACAACCCCAAAACAAAGCAACAATGGCGCATAGTGACCGGGCTGATCGGGCTGCAAAGTTGGATTGGATTGGATTGGATTCTTGGACTGAACTTCGCAGGCCAGTGTTGCCTGGGCGCGGTGCGTGATATGGGTGCGGAGCAGGGAGGGGGGCGCTTTCCCGGAACGGCGCGGAAATGTGAAATTAGCGGTGAAGTTTGGGGGGGGGGGGGGGGGGGGGGCTTTTGCTCGGGTGGGGGCGCTTGCTCGGAATTTTACGGTAAACCTGTTACAGTAACAGCTGCCTTATGTAAGTTTTGTGGGTTTGCAATGTCGTCTGCTGTCGAGCATAACCGATGTCAACTGCGCACGCATGGGTTTCTGCAAGGTGCACGGGAGACCTCTCTGCGAGGAAGAAAGGTTTCTGTGTTGACCCTCACTTTGTTTGTCGTCTGCCCAATTTCACCGTTCTTGGCATTTCGAGTTGAGGGCTCCAAAAGCCAGTGTGGCTCGCGACAACCGTCCAGAGGACGCCTATTCACTGCAGACCAACAGCAAAGAGAGGACCTGTCCCGCACACACCGAAGTACCATTGCAATACAGCAACAGCTGCATTAAGGACGTTTTGCGGGGTTTGCAATGTTGACATCGGCGTCACGCATAATCGATCTCCGCCGTGAAAGCAGACGACAGCCTGGCTGAATGTCGATGCCGTAGATCACCCTCCTCGCCGGTACAAACCTATGCAGGCCACTACGAGTCTGTCCCGCAGTGGCACCATTATCAACCTTGTTTTAGCAAAGGACATTACGACGTTCATTGAGCGTCTTGCATTGCCAACCTACTGCAGCAATCACCGAGCACTTGTGGCAGTCGTTGATGCCACTCACCCTGGCAATGACAAGAACGCTTGCCTAGCAACTGGGTGTCTGCATCCTCACTGCAGTATGGGACGCCCCTTACTACCGCTGCAAAAGGACAGCCTCCATCCTTTCTGTCATGGTGTGCGTCAACACAATGCTGCCCCCACACTAAAATAAAATAAAGCGATATGCGCATCACTGTCGTCAGACCGTGCTCAAACATTAACTCGCACTGCAGTAAAACATCTGACCACTCTCGCTGTTGTGGAATCTTTTAGTTCTCATTAGGATTGTACGTACATTCGAATTTTTGTGCAAGAGCTTCAAATACGGTATTCGATATTCGCTTAGAAAATTAACTCATTTTCGAGGTGCTGGCTAACTTACAATCGCGGCGAGTGAGCTTGTTAAACGCGCTTCTCAGCATGCGCCGATGCGCAGCAGAGAAGCAACACCCACAGAGCAGACACCGCAGGCACATGAATCGTGCGGTGCTTTGAGCTTTGAAAAGGACATCGTGTGCTACGG
The DNA here is from genome assembly GCA_013358835.2 of Ixodes persulcatus. Classification (NCBI taxonomy): domain Eukaryota; kingdom Metazoa; phylum Arthropoda; class Arachnida; order Ixodida; family Ixodidae; genus Ixodes; species Ixodes persulcatus. The sequence goes on along the minus strand of JABSTQ010010359.1, from coordinate 33,055 downwards.
TGAAGCTCTACGAACACTGCAACAGCTCGGTGTAAGTTGGCCGGTGTGCATAACACTCGCGTGGGAACAGGGACGAGGCCCGACGGCGCTGACAACATTCAAAACGTCCACAAACTCGGCAACTTGACTAGACTGCTACAGTGGGCTGGCTCTCCGCTTCTTGGGTTCAGTTTCATACCTTGCTCATCTCGAAGATGATAATGCACTCGCAGTTTAGTTTTTCATTACACTTGTGGCGAGGGCAATACTGCAGTGCCCTTGTGCACTCTGATAAAACTTCAATTTCTACTTCTGTTTGCTCAAGCTCATCTCTGTACAGATATAACACAATTCTTAGCTAAAATGACAATTTTGCGCTACATATACAAGACTCACACTCCGGGTGCAATTTGGCGCAAATGGCGCAGCCCTTCCGTCACTCCATACACAGCACCTCCCATGAATCCCAGCTTTGACCACATAAAAGATGGTCGAGCATAAATTTTCTTTTGAGTGCTGCAGCACTTCAAGCTGGGTAAATACCAAAATAAACTAATTGACTAGTCATTCAGACAACAGTGGATGCAGACAAGTTCTGCCTTGTCCCCATGCATCCTACTTCATGTCTTTTATCATATACCCTACTATTTCGATTAGTCCTGATCATTCCATCTATTTGTCCTTAAAAAGTGAACACTCGTACCTGGCTGTAAGAAACCTTCCTATATGGCAGTTCAACAAATGTGGCTTGTCAGGAGATTCCAACTAGGCAAATGTAGGGCAGGTGACATGCAGGCATGACAGGCATGTTTGTGAAATCCTGCGGACATTATATGGATGGATTACCATAACAGTATTTTGACTAATTAACCAAAATATGTTAATTAGCTTTTCGATTAGTGGTCTCATGGGCCATTTCGCAAGTGCAGTTTTAAAGGCAGCAATTATAAGAGCTTAATCAGATTAAAGCAATTTGCTAAGAGGCAAGGGGCTGCGTGATATTTATCGATCAACGTTTTCATTTTCTTCGCCAGATTCAAGAACCGCACGCAGCAACAGTGCAGGATGTGGAGGGCATCGTAGCCATTTTGTGCACTCGTCATTACCTCGACGGCGCATCCGCCAAGGACGCGCTGTCACGGTGGTGACGAGCCGCCTGAAACGACTATGTGCACCGATAAGTGCGCAACTTCCTGCGCTGTTACACCATGTGGTTTTTGAATCGGGTAATGAAAACCCCGAAATTGCACCATTAATATCTCAAAGCCCCTGGCATTTTCACAACTTGTTTCAATTGGGTTAACCCTTGAAATCACTCCTTTTAAAACCTGCAATTGCAACATGGTCTGTCAGACTATTAATTAAAAAATTAACAAATTTTGATCTATTAGCCAAAATATTGTACAATTATCCAGGGTTATCCAGCCACCTAATGCCCGCCGAGTCACAGAAACACGGTGAAGATGGAATCCACAGTAGCAGTGAGCCCCATTTTTTAAATATTTCGATTGAAAAATATTCTCCCTATAACCGACAAGAAATACTTAAAAACAAAGGGGGACTACATGTGCCTCTAACTGAGGGAACTTGTCCGTTTCTCCTATCATACCCGGTCTCAGTGGCACCAAAGGGCTCCTAAAGGAAAGAAGCATACCGATCTTGTCCAGGAGAGCTTCCTGCAGCCTCCTTGTCAGCTGCCGCTCGGCCAGGACCTCCCTCTGCATTACCACAGAGCGCTGCCCGCAAGGCCGCATTTTCCTCCTCCAGTTGGCTCTGAAGAGGGATCATCCTCTCCTCAGGCTTTGCTGGCTCTAGCCCTTTCCCCTTGCCACTGTTAGGAACCTTGGGACTATCTCTCTTCTGCTTTTTTGGTACCTGTATGTTAGGCCACAATAATGTGAGCAAGAACTGAAATGAGGGCTAATGTGAATGAAATGTTTTGGAGCTCCTTTTTTTCAGCTGCATAGATCAAATCAATAAATGTTGCAAGAATAATTGTGACTTGATTTTGACAGGACAGGATGGTCCCTGACATTAAAGTAGGTAATGAAGAGCTATTGAATATGCGTAAACAGCATCCTTACGACACCCAACAGAAAATACATGCCTGTGCACTCGGCAAAATTTGAGTGCCGGTAAAAGCAATCCACGTGCCAACGACATAGAGGAGCTTAGAACAATTAACCGGAACCTGAAGGTGACTTTCCCTGGCTTCCGCGATATTGTACATTTTCTTGACAACTCGTCATGTGCCCTCATCAATTGCATAACGACAACAGTGGAAAGATGCCAGCGCCCGGTACTTCCAAGGCGGAGGCACTGGGCACTGCAATCTTTTTGTTGTTGTGGATACATATTTGGTTGGGTCACATGAAAAGTAGCCAAGATAATGTAAAACATCGCTTGGAGGAGGGGGAAGGGGGGGGGGGGGGGGGGGCTCATTTCCAGCTAATGAATGAAATTCTGGTTTATGATTTTTACGCCCCTCTACAATCTTGGTGTGTGCGCTCTCCATTTCTAAGATGCCACAAACATGTAAAGGAAATCCATGCCCTAAAACCTCACTTTACATGCACGCTCGGAGACTGAAAACTACCAGCCAAGTGACGTGGCAGTACATATGGCAAGACTGAGGCACAACATTCTTAAAGGGGCCGAGGAGCTGTGCGAGATTGTCTATTTATGGTTTTAACTCTATATTAGAGCACAAGAAGCCATCACTCGGGATCGGCTGACGGACGCCGTTCAACCACGTTCGGCCACGCTCGGGTGGTGCCATCTGTAGGTCTGAGATGTCACAACTTTTTATCCCATTTTTAATAGTGAAATAGGCTGCACACCATTTGAATTTTTTTTTTTTATTTTGTTTGATGCATTGAAGCACCTACATTGAGTTAGAGCCATAAATAGACCATCTTAAACGGGCGCTTTGAACTGTCGTCGAGTCTACGACAGCTATCGGCCCCAACTGTGATTGAACTGAACTGAGATGGTGCTACACGGCTCTCTAGAACCCAGTTGAAGCTAAAACGAAACTAGTTCTTGTGCCACGTGATCAGTCTAATTATTAAAGTAGTTTACTCGGAGACACACCTTTTATTCATTAAAAGTATATCGTACAATATGTTCAATACCTTGTTGCTTTTTAGCGGCGTTTACACGAGTACCAAAGCAGATTCAGGGCTAGGTTGCGCATATCTTAGGCTAGGTGGTGCAAGCTACCGCCCGCTATGATGGGTGCAGCCATTACTATTTGTCCATTTATACAGCTGGTCCCTCCGCTGTCTTCTCTTGTTTGGTGGCTTGCTGGCTAGCCGGGATCGTTTTTGGCGGCAGCTCGGACGCCTAAACCTCTTCCTTCCTGGAATATCTGCTGCTACGATTCTTTCTAGACGCCTCCCCCTGCATTCCAAAACAGTAAGTGCCTTGCAAGCAACGGTCGGCAACAGCGGTCCCGCAAACGGGCGCCATTTGACCTCCGTTGGAGAAGTCCCTTCAGTTGAACTGAGGTAAGAAGCTCAGTTGAACTGAGGTAAGAACCAACTGTTCAACTGTCATTAGCGGCTCAATGACAGTTGGCGCTGCCGTGTAATTCCAGCCGATTGCGATCGAGTCAACTGTCGTTGAGTCAACTGTCGTTGACTCAATGGCAGTTGAGAGCGCTTGTGTAACTAGGGTATTAGAAACCTTCTTAGTGTCCCTTCCATATATCGTTTCACTGATAGCTGGCATTGATTTAGAAATATGTTTAAAACCGAAATTTACACAAAATTGTGTAAAGTTTGGTGGCAGACAGAGCTTGCAAATATACGGAGACAAATAGGAGACGCTGTGGCCCCATTTTCTCCTTAAAGGGCAACTCCACTCAAAAAGTTGACCCTACCGAAATGACCGATATCGCTTTAGGGGGTCAAAATACGGTCATACCCAAAATAGCACGTCAAACTGACGCCGCATTACCGATTAAAACCAATATTAAAAATGTTCTCCCGGCTCGGTTAGCGGCCCGAAAGCGGGTGAGCAACGCTGGCACCGGGTGAGCTAGTGAAGCAACACTGCGCAATGACGTAGGTCTAGTCCTATACGCTCTCGTACGGACGCCGCGGACGTTCGTTTCCCGTGGCATTCTGCGATTCTGCTGACGGCAAGAGGTGCTTACCATGTTATCCCGTGTTCTCCTATTTTTTTATTAGCGTCCAGGCAGTTCAGTTAACTCCAGCATTGCTTCCGCGACAGCGCGGAAGAAAGCGAAGCGGTGCTGCTCGCTCGCTCGCTCGCTCGCTCACGCGCGTGTCGTGGAGCCAGAGAGACTCGCCGGACTCGTGTTGGGCAATGTCGAGCACGACTTGTAGTGCTGTGAGTTGCACCAACAATCCGGTGCGCAACCCGGAGCTGCGGTTCCACCAGTTTTCAACAGACCGGAAGGGGCACAAGGTGTGGGTCGGTGCCGTGCGCCGGATAGACTTCGGAAGACCGTCGACTCCGAGCTCCAACGCGAAGCTCTGCTCCCAGCATTTTACGTCAGACACCTACACACGGGATCTGCGGCTGCTGACTGTTGGGGGTTTCTCTACGAAACACGCGTCTTTGCGTGAACTAGCATGCACATAAAGGCACCTTAGCTTTAACAACTTAGACCGCTTGTGAATACATCTATGATCTGTCCATCTATCTCTCATTATTTCTTTTTCTCTCTATTCGCGAGCAAGAAACAAATACAGTCACGCTGCGCCGGCACTGACCGCGTCATATTTATAGCAGTCGTATTCGCTTTTCGGACGGCAAATTTATAAATACGCACTAAAACTTACTACATTTGGTGCATATTAACAAAGTGAAGCAGTAAAAAAGAAAATGTGCAACTTACCTTCTGTTTTCAAACTCCACGTGCGACTGAGCCAACATTGTCGGTGCGTCGGCTCAGGAGCGCGGGACGAGAACTAGGTCATGCCGACGACGCGCCATAATATCAGTGTTGCCAAGCTGCTTCAGCCAGTAGCTTCGGTTTTGCCGTGTTGCCGGAACGATACTTGGATTCGCGATATCTACAAAACTATACACACTACCGAAAAACAAATTATATCTCGTGATTCAGGGTCGCCGACTTCGGCTAAACAGATCATAACCCAAAAATTGTAAAAATGGAGTGGAGTTGCCCTTTAAACATTTTCAATAACTGCCCATAAATTTTTATTTTGATGATGCAATGTTCTGAAACTTCGGCACTTTGCTTCAGCCAATAGGTCTACGTTCTTGTAGAGTTTGAGCTCGCCGTGATGTCTAGTTTACTTTTGCAGCCTGAAAAACGCTGTTCGGTTTTTCGCAAACTCCCTGCACTCTTTTGCCTATGGACGTGGAGCGGTTACAGATGTAGCAGAATTAGAAAAAACTGTTGTGGTTACCATGCAATACATAGATACTTACTCTTGGTCGAACTTCAGTGCTCTCAATAATGACGGGAATTGCTATGCGGGCACCTTGCATCTACTTGATCAGATCTTTTTTTGGTCTCTGTTACAATAAGCAAAAAAAGTATCGAGTACATCAAAATAAACTTTCAAACAGAAAAGCAATACGAAGCATCTTCGCCAACTGAAACCGAGATGTCCTCTTTTCATTCTTTCTTGATAGTGTTGCGGAGAAAATAGGCGTCCTTTTCTCCGTTGATGACGAGTCTGATATTAGCAAACAACGGTTTATTTAACGAATATGAGATAGACTCTTTTGCAACAGATATGCGTCACCAATTTGTCAATGAACTTTGGAGAATACTCTTAACCTCTGGCGACTTCCACTGCCGTCCTCCTGGACCACACCCTCAGCAGGGGCCCCGACCACAGCCAAACTCGACAAACAAGGATCCACACAAAGGCGGGCGAGCCGAACTCCTCCACAGCCCTAATTGGTCCCAAGTTTACGAGTTAGTGGGCAGAAGACTCCAGAGCCGAAGGGGGGTCGGACGTGCAAGTTGGTTTCCAGAGGAAGGGTGATGGACAAGGCTTGGTATCCGGGCGCCAAGTCTTCACCTAGTCCACCGATCAGAAAGTTTTGGAAGGACCAATCAAGAGGGGTTTCTTCAGGACCAATCAAAAGGCTCTAAACCCAAAGCAAATATCAGCATGACAAAAGCAAGCGCATACACAAGACAAAACACATTTCGAATAAAGTTTCAAAAGATTAGTTAAAACAAAACAAAGCATGTACGAAGATACTATAACAAAGCGTGCATGAAAAGTCAGTAACCAAAAGGAAGTATGCAAGTGCATAAACAACAAAACTAATCTATATGGCACCAAAAACCATCCCCACTCAACACGTGGTAACCATTCCGAAATTCCTCGAACCTGGCTCTTTTTAGTTAACTGCTGCCGACGACCAGAGCTTCAAGAAGAATGGTTCGGTTCCTGGATCAGGGGGCCGTAAACACATCAAAGAAAGACTTGGATTGTGTCACTTGACACCCGGAGCGGGGTTTTTCGCGAATTACTTAGAGGGAAAGCCCTCATCCGCCTCGCAGTCAGGGGGACCCGCGGAGGGGCCCCAAAACAAAGCAAAACTAAAAAAACAAAGCCGCGAAGGCAAAGTGGGAACAGGAAGTAAAGCACTCACCTCCGAGCATCAAATTATTAGCCGGATGGTAACTTTCCTCTTCACCCACCTCCGAGCGCCAGTAGGCAAACTTCACGACTGTGGGATAGAGGTCGTCGATACTCGTCGGTCTAAACTTTTTTTATTAAACTTGCGAGAAAAATAGATTTTTCTTCATCTAGGTATTTTATATATGCGTACATGGTAGAGGTTACAGTTGAACTTGGAGTTCGGCGCGTTTCTGTAATTCCGCGGGCTTAAACTCGTCTGTTTAGTTATTGTACTGCAGTCTCTGGCAGCGCTTTCTGATCGGTTCACATTGTTTCCAGGCGCCGGTGAACTTTTTTGGACCAAACGTGGACAACAAACGGATAAGGTTTTTTAGCAAAATGTTTCAACTGGCGGATGCAGTATTTGTTATCTAAACTATTAAAACTATTATAAGTGAAAACAATTAAAATCATTTAGCCAGTGACAAAAATGAACTTGCAAAGCCAACAAAAAAAGGCACCAAAAGAACATGCAAAGCCAATAGAATCCAATCCTCCCACCCTCAGAACACCTTCTGCAACAGTTTGTGGCTAGTGCCGCAAGCCTGTATGGTGAATCATTTATGCATTATAACATTCACCAACTGCTTCATTTTGAAAAGGCGGCACGGCAGATGGGCCCGCTGTGGGCACATTCCGCCTTCGTCTTTGAATCCGGCAATGGGAGCATCCTCAAACTTGTAACAGCAGCTAAAGGAGTACCACTACAAATTGTTGAGCGGGCATTAATGGCTCAACAAGTGGATGCAATTGTAAACGCTGACAAGCTGCCTCAAAAACTCACAGAAATTGCCAAGCGACTTCTAGGGGAAAAAAAAGAGTCCAGAAAAGCACTTATGTTAGGGAGGTGTGCCTTCTCGGCACGAGCAAAGTCGTTGTTTTCACGTTGGCGGAGCAAGAGTGCCTTGTAAACATGTTCGGACAATCCTCGGGGACTGGCCATGAGTACCTAAGAATGATATGCAAAGGTAAAGTGTATCACAGTTTAAACTATTAAAGAGCTATCAAACCTGACACAACAGTATTTTCTACAACAGAAGGCCTTTACTTTATTATTAACAAAATTGTCACCCTAACTATCGCAGACGAAGAGAAATGTGTCCTGTTCTGCACAAAAGTAGTGCCCATTGAATCAACTGTTTCCTGGCCACATTAAAGAATGCTTTGTTTCACAGCTTCTGACACCTTCTGTGATTGATCCAGATGACATTGAGGGCTGCTGCCTTTTGATGGACTTCAGCTTTGAGGACCTTCCAAATTACATCGAAAGGGACTAATGTCATGTCTTTGAAACTTTCGAAAGGGGTAACAAGTTTGAACTGATATTTACCAGGTCCACTGCAGACTTCTAGATCTCTACTCGACGGTTCACCTCTACTCCTGTGAGGACGAGCAGACGGGAGGGAGGAGAGACTTCTTCACCCACAGCGTTGTTTAAACGGGACTGTGGGTAACAACACCCTGGGTTGAGAAATATTTATTCCTTCTTTCTGCTGCCCTTACAGCAGTCGAGGCAAACCATAAGTCAAGCTAGCTAACTCAGCAGTCAACCTGGAGGATAGCAGTGCAACCTGTTGGTCTTTTTCAGCTTCCTAAGACCATCTTTGTGCTTTTTACGAAAGTTTGTTGTCTTGTTTTGGGCAACTGTAAAGCTGGGTAAAGTGAAGCATTTATTTTTGTGTCAGAAAGCAAAGCAAACTTGTGAGCGTTTCATTACGCAGATCGGCAACTGGTCTTGAGATTTGGCGACACTGGTTCATGCTGCAGATGAGAAATTTAGCCAGTGCTGTATGGCTGCTAGTCTGGGGTATTTAACATGCATCACACAGCTGCGATATCAAGAGCATGTGCCAGTACAATGCTCATGTAGATCTAAATGGGCCAGGATCCTTGGAGTTTGTGGGTGACAGCATTTGCTTGGAAAGAATGATGCAGAAAGAAAGGACAAACCAGAAACATCCTCTCAGAGTTTTTGACATGACCTTTATGACCCTCTCTATTCTTTACCTACACTTATATGGTTCTTGACCTTAACAAAATAAAAACCACAAGTTGTCAACCTTTTTGTCAATAAAAATGTTTTTGGTGGATGCTTTGCAACCGGATTCTCCATTTATCTGGAATGGAGTGTGTGCTGCTAAGGATAATATAAATAAAATGAGGAACATAAAACACAAGGACGGACAAGACGCTTTCCCAACTGGCAGCAGACGTTTAATGACAACCCCGACAACCCTTCTTTACATCATTTATATCCGGACTGTCTTACTTTCAGCATTCAGTGCACATTAAACTTGCAAATTTAGAAGCCCGCAATTACTTTGTACATATAAACATCTCACCGGGTGCCTTCCATAATGATGATCTCACAAGCAAGTAGAATGAAAGAGCTATCTTGTGAAAATCTCATTTGAAAAAAGCTCACCGTAAAATGCTATCAGAGATAGTTAATTGCAGAACTATACAATACACTACTAAGTTTGCCAGCATTCTGATGAAGCTCGTCTGAACTTGGGGGTGCATTCACTTCTACGCATCCAAAGCACATGTGCATACATGCAATAAACATTTGTGTACAAAGCTCTTGTCAGACTGTCCAGCATTGATTGACATAAATGTCTGCATACTTGTGAATAAAGGATGAAAAGCATGTTCAGCGGTATCTTAATTTTCGATTCTTTTCCTGTGTCTGTTTGGGGGATCGACGACACCTTCCAAAGCTTTCACGGCTGTGTCAGACAAACTGGCTTTTCTTAAGCCCAAGCTTTTACAGGCACAACCCTTCTATGGTTGCAAGCAGTCGGGGCAACATGGAAACTCACAAATGCCGACAATAGTGCAAAATTCCACAAAAGCAATGATATAGAAACAACCATTCATACACATAAGAAAAACAACTGTGAAGAGCTAGGAGACCAACTCCTCCGAGGGCTGTAGATGACGTTTTGCCTCAGTTGTATGTAATGTCACATCAAAGGGGTGGCAGCTACTCCTGCTACGACATACGACGTCTTCAGTGTAAAATAAATGCAGTGAAGAAAACGCTCGAGGAAGTTCGGCCACCAGAAACGAGAAAATTACGTCGGTGCAAGCTATCTACTAGAGAAGCATGATTGGAATATGGAATTACTCAACCCTCGCATCTCTAGTGGTTAGAATGAACCGATGGAGGACGATTCTCCCAGTCAGAAACTTGTTACAGCATCAAATGGCAAACTGGGCATATGTATTACATACTCTAAAGCTGTTAATTCGCGGAATGGTTTAAGCTATCAAAGAATCGACAGATGAGCGTAATTAACGAAGGGAAATTAAAGGTAGTATACCAGGTGTCTCAAGTAGCAGCCAGGATCTTTAAATCGATAGCAAAATTCGGTTTCTTAACCTATCGTGCTACGATTTTGTGCAGCGTTGCCCACAGATGGTGCTTTTTTTTTGTAAAATTTGCAAAGAGCAAACTTACCTGAGAAAAAAGTAAATGAGCATTGTGTTTGTTGATAACCACGATCACCAGGACTACGCACCCTACACGTGAATCGGAAGGAAGCGACGTCGGCACTACCTCAGACTTCTCGGACCGCCGGCCTCGGATGCAGCCGCCCAGCGAGACGCGGCTTATTAGCCGCTTAGTCATGGCTTAGTGGTGACGTGGCACGGCGATTTGCGATACCGCCAAGCCGAAGACTGAGCCAACGGAACGGAGCCACGAAAAGAAGCCGAGTTGGCCAAGTACGAGCCACGAGTACGGACCACGGTACGAGCAACGGCCCGCTCGCCGCTGTCGACCGGTGATGCGGTTTCTTCGGCTTGATGTTACGATTGGTTTGTTGCCGTGCCGTGCACGTTGGCTTTGCTGTGTGGTACGGCTGGTGCGGCTGTCGAATACTTGTGCTGTGCACATTATTCGAAACAGTCGCCCCAAGACGTCGCCATCGTTGCCGTGAAGAGTTGACCGAGGAATTCGTTTGAGCTCAACGTCAGTCTATGTTCCGTTTCGACGTGTATGGTATATGTAACGATACCGGTACCAAATCATGCATGCCTTTCTGCATGCATGATTTGGTGATACCAAATCATGCATGCAGAACGGTCGCCTACATCATCGGATGCAAAATCATACCAGCCATACCGAATCATATCGGCAAGCAAACTGACTGCCAGTATAGTCAGACGTGGAGCCATAGCGGTGACGGTATCTCCAGTTATGCAGAACGCCAAACCAAAGTAGCAGCATGCATAATAACAAGAAATTATGATGCTGTCATACCAGAACTGTACAAGCAGCAGGTATGTTTCTTGTGCATTTTTCCAATAAAATAGTATCAAGTGAACACACAGAAAAAAACAAAAAAAAAACGAGCCTGCGGTGACGACAGAAACACGACGGGAAGAGGGAAAGAAGTATCAAAAGAACATACACGAGAGCAATGGCAGCACTGTGGGACGAAAGGCTTAATGTTGTCAACCCATCTCGCTCGTGTCGCTCCCGCAGCGATGACTTGATTGTTTTCGGTTCCCTTCCCTTCTGAAATGTCTCAGCATTCCTTTTCAGACAGTCAGCAGCTCACACACAACGTAAATTTACCAGAATCGAAGTCCGTTTAAAGGAAGAAAATGGCGCACCGGAGCCAGTTCATTCAAAAAGTGTGGGGAGCTCCGAGGACTGCACGTAGTCCCGCGGTTACGGGGATAATCATAAGTATAAATTTGGTACTTTCAACCTTGATAACGCGTTGAATATTATGTTGATATTATGTATGTATATATATATATAAAAAATTCTACAAGATTGCGCTTTTAAAACGTATATTAATGTCGGATAAATGTGCATGAATACCACCGCGCCGCTCGCCAAGAAACATTTTTTTCACGTCGATACCAGATATTTTCTCACATAGTAGTTGCGGCATGGCCTTCCTTCTCCGACATTGTGACGTAACCACTCGGAGCGCTACGACCTTCTTTCTAGGAGGTGTTGGTTTCGGCGTTTTGCCGCAACGAACGCCCGTTACATGACTCTCCTCTCATCCGTTGTCTGCAGCTCTACCTTTTCACTTCCGGCGGTCGCGTCTCGTGGCGATCTGCCAGGCATTGTCAGCACAGAGGAGGCTATGGATATACACAGCACGCTGGGGTGATACTCATCCAGATTGAAACAGGCATTGGTAAAGATTGAATAGACTACTTCCAAAAATCTCTGCATGCACTACTGCGCGCGTTGCATTATGGGACCTCTTTGGTCACGAAGAGGGTGGCATGGTTTCGATTTCGGTCGTCCCGGTGATGAGGTAGTGCATCTTAGCACTGCACGAAAATAAAGGCGGCGCCCGTTTGTGGTGCACCTATTCATCTTCTTGAAAGCTCCCGTTGAAACATGGACCTCCAGAGCCCTTAAGGACCTGCCAAAGTGCAGGTCCTTAAGGGTGTAAATAAGCTGCGCTTCAGAGTAACGACACTTGGCCATATTGTGTCTTAAAATCATGGTTGTCAGTTATCTGAAGGTTTATCTAAAATCACAGGAAACGCTTTTCCGTCCTCAGCAAATGTTTAAACAGTTCACGACAGGGGAAATCAATAATACACGAGCTTCCTACGAGTGAATCTAATGCTAAAAAAGTCACACTTTTGAGTGATGACGATCAGCAGTGGCGTCTGCTCTGCACAAGCACCAAAATGGCGGCGCCCTACACAATGTTGTGAACAGAGTGCCGATACTCTAAGCGCAGCTCATTTAGTGGCTCCAGACCTGCCTTAGGCTGAGCAAGAATAGGAGTACGGCCGGCCACGTCCCATACCTTTCTGGTGGCATGGCTACAACTCCTGACTGCATCATGACCCTCCGCGCTCACGGATCATTCAAGAAGCCCATTGAGGAGAAGATGGAACAGGGTGACGGACCGAGTATGTACTTCTTCCATGTTCCTTCGTAGTACTCTTTACATGCGCATAAACTCTGGCATGTCAAGAGCCCCCCCTCCTCCCCCTTTTTCCCCGAATTTGTTTTCTAATTGAATCGGTAGGCCACACTTTTAGTATCTGAAATTTCGGGAAAGTCACATATTCGAAAATTCAAGCATTGTATTTGGTCGTGACGGGATGTTGTGAAGTGAGGTTGGTAAATCGAAACCGAAACTGTGGCCAAGGGGTACCCAAGATGCTTCGGACGGCACTACGCCTTCATGTCCCAAGGAAGCTGCACTTACATTTTGCGGGTGGGCTTGGGATTCCGAAGCGGCTTCCGATGTGAGCCACTGCCTTCTCTTCCTCATGATCTCTTTCAACCCTAAAACGTTGTGTGGAGAAAAAAAAGGAAGACTTAACTATTGCTAGTACAATTTTCAGGGGTGATACGGCACAAACAGCTGTCAAGACTGTGTAGGTAGTGCAAACAAGAAACTACAAATTGTTGCGAGGGGATATAGGTATACAAGGTTGGCTTGCTTTCTCATTTCATTATCCTCTACAGTGAACATTTCATCCTGATATTTAATCGGGACGTTGCATAATATTTGCGCGAGAAGTACAGTGCTTTGTAGAAGTTTTACATGTTTTCGATTCTCAAGGAACCAACGCCGCTGTCAAATCAGAAGGGGGGAAAAATCTTGATCACGTCATATACTTTTACACCGGTATGGGGATATGGATACGTGTAGTGAAGTGAGTTTCCTTGTTCTAGACCTCAGGTCGTCGAGCCCCGGCCCGCAGAAGTCTTTTGACCAGCCCGTGGCTGGCCGTGGTCCTTCCAGTAAAGTCCGGCCTGCGGCCCGCTCCCACCAACACAAAAATAATCGCGCATAAATCAATGGCGCCACAACACGCACCAACCGTGTAAACAAATACCAGAAAAAAAAAACTGCCATCGCAATGCAGCAATAAGGCTCTGGGAGCACATTCATGCGCAGGGAAAAAAAATCAAGGGTTCCAGCGTTGGTTGACCACACAAGAGGGGATAAGTGTTGAGGGTGGCGACGCGAGGGAATTTATTAGACGAACAGTCAAGGCAACATTCGCAGAACCTGAACTGAACGAGGTTGAACTGAGGACGAACAGCAACACGACACGAGACGAGAACACTAGCGAGATAACTCAGACGACCACGAAGGAATGGGACAGAGAAGAAAGTAAAGTATCTGCTGGAACAGTGACAGGGAATGAGACAAGGACATAGGAATGAAACCAGTCAAGACACTACGAACAAAAAGCTAATTAAAGTTAAGACAAGCAACTGATCAAGTAATAATGGGGGGGGGTGAGGTACCCAATGATAGGAGACTAAGCAGATGTGACTGCTATATAAAGGCAAGGGAAATAGGAATATTACCATAACATCATACCACCCAATAACGGTAACTCCGGTCCTGTACAGACTACCATAGAATACCGCGTATCCGCCCATACCACACTAAGCGCCCGTACCCAAATTTGTAAGATCTGAGAAAATATGTACAGTACATTGATATGTAAAACTGATGACCGGACAAGCGCCCATCCCCCATTTTTTCACAATTATCTCTACATTTTGAGTGGGTGCTTGTCCGGTATTTTACGGTAGCAATGCAGGTAGTAAAAAATGAAAGACGTTTGCAATTCTCCGTAATGCCGAATTAGAGTGCAGCTCTTGAGGAGGAGGGGAGAATATGGAGTGGAGGGTATGCCCTTCCGTACCCTCTCCTCCCCCCCCCCCCCCCCCCCCCCGAAACAAAATCCTGGCTATGTGCCTGATTGGAAGACTGGTGGAAATTGTCTAGGGAGAAATGAATGACCTACAAACAGATGACACAACTGGGGACAGGCGGGACATATGAAAATAGGGCCTACCTCCCACGTGGCTCGGGGCTGGGCCCAGTGCCGGGGTAACGCCGACTAGGTTTGACCAGAAAACAATTGGCGACTCCCTCGCGTGGGTGAAGAGGCGGGGGTGAAGTTTTTTTTGCCCGATCTCCCTAAGGTCATCCTGGTGATATCCCACACCGCCTGGTGATAGCTACGAAATTGCAGAGGGTAAGCAAATTGGCAAAGGAAAGAAATCATACTTCTGGTTCTTAACTTCTACACTAGGTGGCGCAAGCTACCTCCCAATATAAAAGGTACAGCCGTTAGCATCCATCCGAACACATTGGCACCATGCCGTTGTATCGGTTTTAGAGCGCAGCTCTTAGGCGCTCGTTCCCGTGTTTCACGGCGTCGGTGTAACTGCGCGCATTGCATTATGGGACGTCACAAAACTATACACCAATTCAGTTCCCCTCTAAACTTAGCAAAGAAACTGAATTGGTGTGTAGGTCTGTGACGACCCATAATGTAACACTGCGCATTCAGTTTGTCCGCTAAATTTAGCGGGGAATTGAATGTGTGTTGAGGTCACGCGACGTCAAATTTCCCGCTGAATCTAGCGGAGAAACTGTGGGAGGACATGAGGATACGGAGGAGGAGGGTACGAAGGAGGAAGAGGGAAGGAGGAGGGGAGTGGAGCTTCCAGATGTGAAAACTACATTTCCTTTCTCCGGACAAGCGGTGAGCGAGAATACCACAATATATATATATATATATATATATATGTTTCTTTTTCAGGTTTAGCGCGGTATATCGCAAAATCATAATACCTCAAGAGCTGTGCTCTAACTTTGCATTACAAAGATATGTAAACACATTTTTTTTTGTCTTATTTTTCATCCTCCATACTACCGATGCTAATAAGAAAACTACAACTACCAGAAGAAACAAAATCTCCGCAAAGATAGGTGTTGACAATGGTGGTCGTGCCCTCCGAAAACGGCGAAAGCGGGAAGCACGGCTAGGGGAGAGGGGTGGGTATGCACAGAGACTCCGGCTATAAACTTTTTACTAGCGCTTTTTTTTTTTTTTTTTTTGTGGTAGGGGTTTACAGGAAACAAGCTGCCTTCCAACAGCAAAGGATTGTCTTTTCACCTTGACCCTAAGCGGATCCGCGTTCGCGAAGCGGTTGCGGATGCAGTTCGCGAGCGACCCCGTTCAGACACGCACCGCGAAGTGGTTGCACTGATGTCACGTCAGCGTCGCATTGCGATTGGATGCTGCTTTCCGCTTCGGGAAAGCGGTTGGGAGAAATCAGTCCCGAAGCGGTTGGCAAAAACGCGCTCCAACCGCTCGATCCTAGCCGCTTTGTGGTTGAGAATGCACGGATCCACTTCCAGTGTAATGGCGCATTCACACTGGAAGCGGATCCGCGTTCGCGAAGCGGTTGCGGTTTGCGAGTGACCCCGTTCAGACACACCGAAAGGCGGTTGGCGGTTTCTCAGCGATCACGCGTGATCTTTTGAGACTTGCGTTTGGCAACCCTGTTTTACAATCCAAAATCCACTTTAATCGACGATCCAAAGCCAAATTTTTGCCATTTTGGCACTGAAGATTTTTCTCCGGGATGTTTGCACGCATCATGAGTTCAGGCAGCAAAAAAGGAAGTATGGACCCGCCAAACTTGCCTGCGATTCCTTCGACTTCGCCCACAAGCAAAGCCCAGCTAGGCGCGCCTTGCTGACTCAGAACAGGATGCCCCCAACTTTTTCTTCGAAGTGTACCCTTCCCACATGAATAGCTGACCTTGTTTTCGGGATAGAGGGCCAGTTTTCCCTCCTCGTTCGCTCTTATCATTTTCGAAGTTGTGAGCGGTGGGGTGGACCGTGGTGCGGGGGAATGTGTTCGATGCTAGCCGGTCGGGGCTTCGTTGGTGGCTGACTCTCCTCTCGTCACTCGCACGTCGGTCGAGTCTACTGTTTGTTTGACATTAAGCTCTAATAAATGCCGTATGGATTACCTCTGCATCGTCTGGTACGTACACTTTATTCCTTGAGTAGGTTCCCTTTATTGCTTTTGTTAGCAGTAAACGTTACAGGTCAAGCTAGCGCAGGTACCCTGCCCGCTCCGCGGCAGTGCGTTGGCTACGCAATCAGGCTCACGACGTCTTCATCGCCTTCGTGGTGGTCATGCACGGTGTCGAAAGCTTTCACTAGTTCACGCGACTGTCTTAGTGGGCACACAAGTTGACATTTCGGTCGATCAGGGGCGAGCTTCGGGCTGTGGCACCCGGAATAATAAACAAACTCTTACCTGAACCAAATCACTGGTGCGAAGCCCGTTAAAATTACGAGTCAATTTTTTTCGCGGTGGATTCAAGTGGCGGACGTGAACATCACATTTCTCCATTGATTTGTCTGCTGTAACGCTAGGACTACAGCGCCTTGGACGCCTCACCAGCGACAGGTGCCATCTTGTTTCGAAAGTCACTGACGTCACGTCAGCGTCGCGTTGTGACTGGTTGCCGCTTTGCGGTTTGTGAAGGCGGTTGGGAGAAATCGGTCCCGAAGTGGTTGGCAAAAACGCGCTCCAACCGCTCGATCCTAGCCGCTTTGCGGTTGAGAACGTGCGGATCCGCTTCCAGTGTGAACGCGCCATAAAAGTGGGGCACAATCTTTTGTCCTCTGCACTGTTTGGATCAAGAGTTCACCGATAAGACAACCTTGACAAAAGACCTCTCACCCGGAGAAATTGAGACAGGTTTTTGGAGGGAACATTGCACTATTGTCTTCCCGCGACAAAAAATAAATAAAAGGAAAAATCACAATGTTATTTTTGTAGCCTCGTTACTAGCTGTGAGTAAAAACAACAGATACTGGCAATTTTTCGTCGACCGCCGCATCATGAAACGGTGTTTAATTGAATTTTGAATGAATACAAGATCATTAAAGCTTAGAAGCTCTGCATATCGCAACAAAGCCTTGTGGAGGCTTCTAAAGCCATCTTGGTTCTCCTTTCAAATTATTGAATAAACAATTGCTGCGCGGTGTGGCAACGTGGTACCTGACAGCGAATACTTCTGTGCCAGAGAAGAAATATGAACAAAGCGCGTAACTTACTTAGAAAGCTATGTCGATAGGAAACCTTAATTGCTTTGACGGCACAGTCTAAATGAGAGCAAATATCAAATGCCCTTGTTGTTTGGTCTTTGCGGTAGTGCAACGAAACCACAAAGCTGTGTCATGTCGGGGCATATTATAACTTGATTGGTACGAAAATCGCACAAAGGGCCTGTTAACAAGTTATTCAATGGTTGGCTGTTTACAGTGGTAGCGTGCGCGCGTGCAGTTCTCTTAAGGGCTGTTTATACTCCGTCGTAACGTCAATGAGCGCGCGCGCTCGTTCTCGCTCGCTGACGCTGTCTGCGAATGGGGTGTCTATACTCCAACGTCAAGTTGAACGCGGCGCTGCGCTGAGCAGCTCGACGCGCGACGTCGTAGCTTGCGACGGACTTGGACATGCTCTACGTTCAACGTTGGACGTCGGCGCCGCCAACGCAGGCTATCCCAGAAGCCCTCGCGCGAATGCCTCATTCAGGAATCCGGTTGGTGGGGTCATCGGGGCCGGTCAGAGTGTGCGAGATGCTGGTTTCTGAGATCTGAACCTGTCCTTCTTGCCGTGTGTCGTGTGCTGTTGTTGTGTTCCCGCGTTGCTGTGCGTATTTAACGTTTGTGCGCTTGACTGGGCGATTGTGTGCGTGGACGTGGACCGCTCCCAGGATGCGCTACCCTCGATTCTCGATAGGCCTATCGACCTAACGAGCCGGTGGTGGTGGGTTGTGGTGTTGAGGTGCCGGCAAAAGCTGGAAGCTCGATGACGCGCCAGGGGTAGGGTTAATTAAAATTAAGCATGACCTAATGTGTGTGCTATTTATAATAATGTGCTAGTCGCACTCACCGGCAGTCGTTCCCGATCGAAAAAGCGTCGTCGAATGTACGGGAACGGCGGTCACGGAAACCTTTGAACTATTAGCCGGCCAGAAATTTTCAGTTGGGCTGTCTCAGCTTATAAATGGTCTCAGCTTGTAAACTATAGTAGCGATACACGATGACAATCGGACTGAATCCTGTATTGTTTGTATAGGCTTTGTAAAGTGCGTTACAATTTCGAACGCGTACATTGTGTAATTTAGAAATCGACCGCTCTCTTCGGTGTCCGTTTCTTAAGTCAGCGTGAAAGTCTATTATGATGATAACATACCGGCTACCTATCAGAAACAGGTTTCTGTGGAATATAGAGTGCATAGATTTCATTGAAGCATTCCGGCGAAATCGCCGAAGTCGCTTGGCACGATTCCGGCGAACCTGCAAGCAACTAAATTCAAAGGTTGTCGGGCTTTTTTTTTTACATTTGTGTGGCATTTAGAAGAAAATAAATGCTGTTTTGCACTCGTTATCACCATCATTTGCTTGTTTGTGAACTGCTAACCGCTACCCCGAATGGTTGTTTTGGAGCGTGACATGACAACACGAGGACGAACCAGCACTGACCGATTGCCTCTAGGCTAGATGGCGCAAGCTACCGCCCATAAACAACCCGTAGACACCATGCGGTTGCCACGGAGACGTGCATGCGTGAAGTGGGGCAGTTCGTCGGGGCGCGCTGGACTAGCGTTGGTCTGCGCTGGACTGTAAACACCATCGTTCGGGCGCTTCTCGGCGCAACGTAGTGGCCGACGAACATCCGTCTGCGCCGGCGCGCGTTGCGTTCGTCGACGTTGGAGTATAAACAGCCCTTTATAATATTTCTTTTTTTTTTTTTTAATAGGCGTGGAGAGGAAAGGGGAAGCTTAGCGAATAACTGAACAATCGCAAAAACGACGTGCTAAGGCAAATCACGACGCCTTCACGTCCGCAAATGCAAGCGTCCTCGCGCGCGCATTACTTAGGTGCACGTTACGTCAAGCCAGAACGCGCGATTGTGCTAGCTTCCATGAAACACGGTCCATCTAAAAAGGATGACCACTTCCAACTTCTACGCTGAAAATGTGGGGAAAACAATCTGAGAGTGACGCTCGATACGTTGACGAGTCGCACAGATACACGTCCGCAATCTGTTTCAAATGGACACCTGGCTAAAGAAAAGCTTTTAAGAGGCGCTAGGAAAGGACTTACCGGCGTCGATGATAATCGCCTCCTCGGGCTCTTCCCATCTCTTGACCACCACGCGGGACCCGCGCAAAGGTCCGATGGAGTCCGCGTCGTTCAGGAGGCGTGCACGTGTCTCCTTGTTTTCCAAGGCCGAGAGCGGGCAGACATCCAGCGCGTTGTCGAGGACCCACCTAATCAAAATGAACTTGCTCATCCTGCAGAGAGGGAGCCGCACACACACGAAAACGAACGTAAAGTTCGATATGCGCCCAACCTGGCCCAACCACAACCAAACGAAAGCATAAATGGATGGATGGAGGAATGCTAACTACATATACGGCTCTGATGCTAACGGCTATACCCTTTATAACAGGAGGTAGCTTGCGCCACCTATCTTGAAGACAAAAAATATGAGACTTTTTCTCGCCCTTCTGAGCCGATATGTATCTTCCCCTCACTCTTTTTTGTAAGAAAGACAAGTGGGAGAAAAGAGCTTAGGAAGTGTTGAAAGAGCGCCCACGAGAAAAGCCGTTGTTGAAAGGAGGTCGCTCCTCTCCATTTCAGCTTTCCGATACCCGTTTCCACCTCAAGAAAAAACGCAAGTTTTGCGTATTGTTCATACGCGGCGCGGAGTAGTTCTTGCGAGATTTGATCGTCGTAGGAGAAAGTGATGCTTTGGCGTTTCGAACGTGTTTGACTTTATAAGATAACGTATATATAATCTTAACTGCACCTACATTCAGTGGCGTCACGAGGGTCAGCGGCACCCGGGGCGGCAGCCCGCCGCAACACCCCCCCCCCCCCCCCCGCTCTCGCGTGGCCAACCGCGACTCCCCCCCCCCCCCCTCGCTCTCGCGTGGCCCGCCGCGACTACCCCCCCCCCCCCCCCCCGCTCTCGTGGCCCGCCGCGATAACCCCCTGAGCCCTGCACCCGGGGCGGTCCGCCCCCCCCCCCCCCCCCCTTGTGACGCCACTGCCTACATTTATCTTAATTATCCACATAAAGGCGGAAGTTAGAAATGCTACGCGAGGAGCCCAACTATTTTTTACTACGGTTCTTGAGGTGAATACGGGTATAGTTTCCGCCCTTTTAATTGCCTCTTCGCACTATCTTTCTTACGTTGTATTTGATTATATCACCAGGCAGTGCGGAATATCGCCAGGTGAAATCACTCGTGCTTGGATAAACAATATAATAAATGCAAAGTGGCAATTCTTTCGACGTTAAAATCGTTGCACTACCCTTTTATATTTTCCCTATTTCTTCGTGCATAAAAGGTACACCAGGAAAGAAATATAACTATTTTTATCTGCACCATTTTGATTTTGTATTTATCTATTTACTTGTGTTTTCGTTCTCTACGTTCCGACTGAAGTCACGGAGCTCGCCGCAGCCCACAGGCAAGGGCGGGCGCAAGGGATTCGGAAGAGACAAGTCGCCACAGCAGGTTGCGGACACGGAGAGGGAGGCCGTCTGCAGATAGTGTTACGAGGGTCTCCTATGTTCAAAATTAAAATTAACTGTTGGGCTGGTTGGCTATACATTGTTAAAAATCAAAAGCGCAAACACCAAGAAAAAGAAGATGACACAGGACAGCGCTCTGTCCTGTCCCCTCTTCTTTTCCTTCGAGTTTGCGCTTTTGGTTTTTAACAACCTCCTATCTTAGCTTCACAGTGCCTGTCAACGCAGAGCATGCGTAATACCAAGGCAACCGGCAAAACGTGCGCGCTTCGCAGGGAGCATGGACGCCGGAGTCGCCCTTACGAGGCCTTCGAGATTATCGCTATGTACAGATTAATTATAGATGAAAGCCACGGGCAGCAAAATGCTTTCAGACGGATTAGAACGCTGGTGAAAAATAACCCGAGTCTTGACGTGTCATGATACTTCTTAATCAGAAAAAAATACATTGAAAAGTGCCGAAAATAATCCCTAGAGAAGGGGACCAAGAGGGACAAAGGACAAACACAAATCTCCAAACACAGCTAGGTTTGTCCCTTGTCCTTTGTCCCTCTTGTTCCCCTTCTCCAGGGATTATTTTCGTCATCCTTGTCCAGCTCGCTTGCACCTTTGCCTTTAATTGCATTAAAATCATATTGAAAAGTGTTTATTTATAAAAAAAAAGAAAGCATTTTACGGCACGTTTATAGACCACATGCTGAACTAAACATAATACGATCAACTTCATATACTTCAAAGACAATCGTGCCGCTGCGTTGAATGGCGTTTGTGGAGGCAACGGGCAAGATATTGACCTCTCGCCAGTGTCTGTCGTTTGCGACGCAATTATTCTAGCTGAGAATGTGTATGTACACATCGCGACACTGTTAGCGCGAACACGACATCGGCGAATTTTCGTATTTTACTTCTAAATAGTATTAGCGAGCACGAAATTTTATCGGTTACATTATAAAACTAAACTTGAGCTCTTTCCGTAGCAATAATAACTTCGATGACATCCCTTGGTTTCAAAGAGAAAAACTGGAAAAACCGGCGATCGCTTGTTCGCGCTAACAGTGTCGCGTGTACAACGGAGTGTACATTGACTGTGTCTCTGCGCGTTTGAAACTTACGGGGAAGAGGCTTCCGCACAAACTTGTTGTGTGCGTCTTTTTTTTTTTTTTTGTCTGCTTTACTGAGAGCATTGTTGTGGCCTGAACAACTTTTTGCAAATGAGATGAGCCAGGTCATGGCGATGTGCCTCGGTGTTTTGGGGCAGACTAGCGGAGGAGAGTCGTACGCTGTTCGCTCTGCGAATCTAAGTAATAGAGAGTGTTAGTATATCATTCCGATACCGCCGATAACAATACCCGATAACGATACGATGCATGCGCAAAGGCGGCGGCGGAGTATCGGGTACCGTTTTCGGAGTCATCCGAACGATCTACCAAACCTCTCTAGTATCTCGAAGCGTCGCCAGTTCCTTACGTTTGCATGATAACGTCTGTCGCAAACATTGTGAGAATGTCGGGCAGATGAATTAGTTCGTCACAGGAGTCCTCCTCAAGTGTCCGCTATTGCAGAGCGCGAGCTAACGATAAGCTTCCACAACGCTTCCGAAACGTGCGCTTCACAAGCACCACCAATTGTGAGTCTTCTCTGAAGATAATAGAGGTATCGTTTCGAACATGCGCTGTGAACGCAGCGCTCAAGAAGCTCCGACCAGGGCGCCTCTAGCGGCAAACAGGTCATTTTCATCGGTAGGTCCTTTTTAGCCGCTGCACTCACATTGCGTTCGCTCAAGTTTTGCGCCACGGAAAGAGCTTCCGGAATTTTTCTAAGAAACTAAAATCCCGTCGTAATAATGACGGGCACACTATAGGCCCGCGCAAGTCGTCATAATAAATAGACCCTTTCCGAAATTCAGTCTGGCCACCTCGATAGCTATCATCACCTAAGTGCAACGTTGCTAAAACACTCAGTTGGGAAACTGCCATAGAGACTGCCCTGAAAAAGTGTCCCCGATCTGTCCTCGCGAACCGAGCTAATGGCGAACACGACGCCGCCATTTCTCCCGCAGCGGCCACTCGAGGAACCGCACGTTACTTCTATTTTGGCTTTAATCGGCCATTCTGGCGCCGAAACAGATACAGTAGAAGAGGTTACAGGGGTGCCGCACCCGTCTCCCCGGCGGCCGCGCCGCGTCTTACTACCGAAGTTAAAATGCACCTAGGTCGGGACGCGCTACCTGAAAGTACCGCTGAGGCATGGTTGTATCAGGGGCGGATTTATGGGTCAGGCCTGGGGGGGGGGGGGGGGCAGTAGGCCTTCGGCGGGGGGGGGAGTCGGGAGTCTGCTGAGATATGACACGGTCCAAACGTTGCCCAGGTCTATTTTGTTGACCAAATATTTGCTATGTCGCCAAAACCTAAACTTCTGGCTGGTGTATATCAATGATTTTATTTTAAAAAAAGTTGACCTTGGGGAGCTCAGGGGGGGCGGTCGCCCCCCCCCCCCCCCCTAAATCCGCCCCTGGGTTGTATAAAAACAATATTAAATATGCCGCAAAACTTTGCAAACTAAAGATTTTAAAAACATCACGCGCCCTTCATTTTGTACTAAACTCCAATAAATATCACACAAAAAAAAGTATTTTCCGTTTGTTTTTACGCAAAAACATGCACTCTAAAAGCTCATGGTGACCACAGTACAGACAAATGGTAAAGAGTGGCGCTGTTGTCGCATTTAGCTTGGTCTCGGTGGACGCTAGCGGCCCAGGTTTCGACGGCGAGTTTCCCAACTAAGTGTTTTAGTAACGTTGCCTAAGTGTGCATCATCTGTACATGCTAATGGCCACCTTTTGATGGCTGGTGAAGAAAGAATTTGAAGACAGAAACCGATGTGAAGCCTGAGCATCCAGACGTTAGTTCGCTGTATTGTTTTTTCATGTCACCGTGACAAGACTTATAAGCTTCTACGCCCTACGCCAAAGAATTTAGTGTCCATAATAAGTGGCGCACGTTCTTTCCACGAGCCAGCAGCCGCCGGTGTGCGCGAGCACACGCAACAAAAATGACGTCAAAGACCTCCATTCGCGGTTAAGATGACAGTGAGATGTATGGGCTATCGGGCCAAAGGAGAATAAAGACAAGTTTTTCATCTACACAGTGGTGTCTGGTGTAAAAGGTAAGCGATTAATTGGTCTAACAAGCACGTAGCTTTCACTTGTAGAGATGAAAAGCCTGTCTTTATTCTCCTTTGGCCCGAAGCCCATGCATTTCACTGTGCCTTAAGCGCGAATGGAGGCCTTTGACGTCATTTTCGTTGCGTGTGCTCGCGCACACCGGCGGCGGCTGGCTCGTGGAAAGAACGTGCGCCACTTATTATGGACACTAAATTTCTTGGTTCAGTATCCCTTAAAGGGGTATTCACACGAGGGAGAATTCCCGGGGATTTCTCCCCGGCACGCGCGCATCACGAGATGAAAACGCGAGGCTTTTGCACGTCGCAAAGCCTGACGTTTTCGTCGTGGGATGCGCGTGCCGGGGAGAAATCCTCGGGATATTTCCCTCGTGTGAATACCCCTTTAAGGCCGGTTCAGACACTTGCGTTTGAGTGCGTTTGGCTGCGTTGCGGCGAGAACCGAAAGCGAGTCACCGGCACATCTGTGCGGGAATCCAATTCAAGGAATCTTCTTGGCACGCGATATAAGCAGCAGGGATGTCCTGGTGTCTCGCTGCCGTAACGCA
Organism: Ixodes persulcatus; assembly: GCA_013358835.2. NCBI lineage: Eukaryota > Metazoa > Arthropoda > Arachnida > Ixodida > Ixodidae > Ixodes > Ixodes persulcatus. The sequence continues at coordinate 8,325 of JABSTQ010010359.1, read as the reverse complement.
GTCAAACGCAGTCAAACGCAACTGTGTGAACCGGGCTTTATGGCCTTGGTTGCCAAGGTAACTCACCGTCCTAGGTCGTCGTCACCGAAACATTCGTGTCTCGAATGTCGCGTGCCAGGCTATATTCTTGAGAGAGAGAGAAAACAAAATTGATTTATTGGAAAGGTGAAGAGGTTATCCCGCGGAGATTGGCAGGATGGCTACTTCACACTTGGGGAAGGGAAAGAGGGAAGGTAAAGATTATAAAGAAAGAGAGAGAGAGAGAGAGAAAAAAAGAAAAAGGTATGTACACATATATATACATCCTTATATACCTTCATCTATGCACACACACACACACACACATACACACACACATATATATATATATATACATATACATACATACATATACATATACACATATATACACACACATACCCATATGCACATATATATATACAGGGTGTTTTTTTTTTTTTTAAGCTTAACAGTTTTGTTAAAAAAAGCCGTGAAAGTTACACTTCTGCCGCTTGTGGAGGTCAGTGAAGGCCGGTTCTCACATGGAGCGAAGCGCTGATTTAGCGCTCCTCACGTACCGTCAGCTACTTATCGCCTGCCACGAGCAACAGTTTTGGCGGTGTTATACAAAGCTGGTGAACGCTCCGGTCAGCACGCGCTTAGCACGAGGTTAGCGCTATGCTTGTAGCGCTCCGCTGCATGTGTGAACAGGCCTTTATACGGCCAGGGGGACAGATTATAGGGGGCTAATCGTAAAAATCAGTCGACTAATTACTTAAAATTCGTTAATTAACTTTTTAATTAATGAAAATAGACATATGGTTCCAATTAGAAATTTGCTCAGCGTCGTCGAAAACCCCTAAATCGGTCATTTTCAGAAAGACTTTGAGCGCGTGAGAAGCGTAGTAGTGAACTGAAGTTACCGCTCGTGGAGCAAATACAAAGCTAGAGGTTGCGATAAGGCGCCCGCGCGATTTTTCCGTCTCTTATCTAGCCCCAGCCTTGTACCTGCTCCACGAGTAGTAACTTTAGTGCACTACTACGCTTCTCACGCGCTCAAAGTCTTTCTGAAAATGACTGATTTAGGGGTTTTCGATGACGCTGAGCAAGTTTCTAATTGGAATCATATGTCTATTTTCATTAATTAAAAAGTTAATTAACGAATTTAAATTAATTAGCCGACTGATCATTATGATTAGCCCCCTATAATATGTCCCCCTGGCCGTATAACTCACCTCCACAAGCTGCATAAGTGTAACTTTTACGGCTTTTTTTAAACACGATCTGTTAAGCTTAAAAAAACAAAAAAAACACCCTGTATATATATATATACACATACAGACATATACATACATATGGATAAAGGAAAATTCCGTACGTTATTGTTTGTTCATGTAAAGGTATGTCCTGGATTTAGAGTATTCGGTCCAGTTTTGTTTTCTGAAGAAAGCGGATGAAGGAGGTCGTTGATTTGACCCTTTCCGACGCTGAGTCCCATGGTCCGAGCAGGTGAGTCAGGGAAAGAGCTTCTGCGTTGGGAAGATGGAGAGAGTTTGCCTGTTCATTTCGTTGACTTGTCTATAAGCTACACTGGCACAGGACATGTTCGAGTGTGTCTGTGACGGCACAGTTCTCACAGAGAGGAGAGTCTAGCTGGCCGATGAGGTTGAGATAGAATCCCGTTGAAGCTACGTTGAGTCGTATTCGGTGGAGTGTATAGTTTCAGTCCGGCGTTTAAGACCGCAGGGTGAACGAAAGACAAGGAAAGGGTCAATGCTGTGCAGGTGTCTGTAATAATAAATCGGATTTGCCCAGAGGGAACTTATCATAGTCCTAACAACATAGTTGACTTTGGCCCTAGCATCCGCTCGTGTAAATGGGATTTTTAAACCAGAATTACGTCGGTGAGCATCCTTGGCAGCTAAATCGGCACTTTCATTGCCTTGGATACCACAGTGGCTTGGAATCCATTGTAGTATCAGAGTATGCCCATTTTCGATAGCCTCCTGGCAGGCACGTATCCAGGGGGGGGGGGGGGGGGGGGGGGGGGGGGGGACAGTAAGAACGTTCACCTCATGTCCAATTACCACGACCCAGACGAGAAGGTGGAAGTGGAGAGGATGACGGCAAGCGGACAAAAAAACCCTGTAAAATGTCCCGTTGTCGTGAAAGACTATAATGCATGGATGGGAGGGGTTGATCGTTTTGATCAAAAGCGTAACGCCTACCCTTTAGACAGAAGGTCGAAGAGGTGGTGGAGCCGCATCTTCTACTTCATCCTCGATGCGGCAATTGTCCACGCTTTTATTCAGCACTGCTCGATTGAAAGCAGCTCGTACCTGCAGTTCCGCGTCCTGCTTGGGCGGCAGCTCATCAAGCGCCGGAGTTTCCGGAAAAGCAGGCGCAGCCATGTCCTCCACAAGCGAGGAAGAAAAGACGGCCGCAGAATGACCGGGGTGCCAAAAGAGCTCCGGTATGAGGGCACGGATCACCATCCTCGCGTCACCGAGACACGCAAAAGGTGTCGCTGGTGCTCCACCAAGTCGAGAGAAGCCCGCACCAAATACGAATGCACGGCCTGCAAAGTCCCGCTGTGTGTGGCATGTTTCATGCCTTTTCACAAGAGTCCTTGAAGAGCTCAGAAGCCAGAAACGGGTTTCCAAGTGTGCCATGGGACAAGGCCTGTCCCACTTCCGGAAAAACATCAAAGCAGTTCTTGGGACATGAGCTGTCCCACTTGTTTTCTGCAAAATATAAGCCTTACAACATTCGCGTTGGTCTCATAGTGTTCATGCGTCCACAATAGTCGGCGGAGGCCACCACCAGCTTGTTTGAGTTGACAGTTTTTTTGCGCCTTATAAAGGGTTAAACACTCGGCCACGACTGTGGGACGAGTAGGGGGTTCTGAGATGTGGTAGTAACTCAAGAGCTGGGGATCTCATGGATGAAACGTTGCATGTAGCCGCTCAACGTGTATACAGGAGAGGGCGCTGCGGTCAAATGCTCAAATGCGTATATAACCACGTTCCATACCACACATTCTCTTTCTGACATGGATGAAAACGAACGAAAGGCTCGCGCTGCGGCTCCGCGTCCACGCAGACAAGCACCACCAGAGCTTCGCCCCAATCAACATCATTCACCACGTGGAGATGCGGTCAATTTTTTATTGACTGGCGACTTTTTTTTTCCTCGTAATTATGTCTTTTGCCGCAAAATCTTTGCGAGCAACAGACGTCGATAACGATCTCTAGCGTTCGCAGAAACCAAACTCTGCGCTCCATTCGCGGAACGGGCCCAAATCGATATCAATCGTCGCATAACGCATGACTTTCCTTTGTCAATGGCCCATGGTCGGTTCCCTGCGCCGAATTAAACGTCGCTCGAAGCTGTCGCCAGAACGGAATTACGAATTCTCATACTCGCCTGCGTTAAAACAAAGGAAGGCAAACACGCACACACAAAAATGGACGACGACAGACGCGTAACTACGCGCATATGCCTGTCGTCGTGCCCTTTTCTTGTTTCGCTTTTTTTTTCTCTCTCTCTCATTAAGTGTGCATCAGCACGCTCGTCGAAATTTGTGCGTGTGTTGCTGTCAGAGAATTGGGAGATGAGTTAAGGCTGGTTCACACATCTGCGTTGGTTGTGTTCGCATGCAACCGAAACGACCGTAACGACAAAGTCACCGGGACAAGCGTTCGCCGAACACAGCATGGCAAGTGATGCAAGGGGAAGCTTCGCTAAGCAATCCATGAGCCACGGTTGTTGCGGTGTTTTTGTCGTTACGGTCGTTTCGGTTGCATCCGAACGTAATCGTTGCAAGTGTGTGAACCAGCCTTTAGGATCGTGTTGAAAGCGCACTTAAAAATTTGCTTTTGTGTTTGTTTAGACAGCGGGAAGTTGATCAGCCTCAATGGGCGTCTGGTGGCTCAGCTGTAGATAATAAATTTAGCCAGCGCACTACCACTGCCAGGCTGGTGTCTTTGACACCACACAGTATACTGCAAACGACTTAATTTTCGCGGGCTCAAATTTTCCCGAATCGGGCCAAAGCTGAAAATTTGAAATTATTCGCGGTTTCTAATTTTCGCAAATCGAGTGTAGCTTTCGTAGCGTTCCCATATTGCCCCAATTGTTCGCGGGACGTATTTTTCGCGAATTGAAGGCGATTCGCGAAATTCGCGAAAATTAGGTCCTGACGAAAATTTAGTCGTTTACAGTATATACATGGGTGTCACAAAACAAAATTTACAGGTTTTTTTTTTTTTTTTTTTTTTTTTTTTTTTTTTTTTTTTCACCGCAAAAATAAATTAGGCATCGCCGAACGCCAATTCTCCGCCCATTCTCCGCCCAAAATTCCAATGGGAAAATGGCGGCCGACGGAGTTTTCGAATACATAGGGCTCTATGGCACCAGAAACCGAAAACGGGCAAAAATTGGCTCCAATTTCCCATTGAAATTTTCTGAAAATCACTTCTAACTTTTGAATAAGGTATCGGATCGGGCTGAAACTTTGGCATCTGGTTGTGACCTCTTCCTTTGGGCGGAGAATGAGCGTTCGGCGATGCCTAGTTTATTTTTGCGGTAAAAAAACCCTGTAATATTTTTTTTTTTTTTTTTTTTTTGTGACACCCTGCATATAAGTGATACACGACCGTACGCCGGAAAGAGGGGAGATGGCTTCTTTGTATTAAAGGGATGCTGAACCGAAAATCGAATTTCAGAAAACAACTCAGAATCGATAGCCGGGACGCTACAAATCCCAAAACGTCACTCATAAAGCGATATCTCCAATGGATCGTCGTATTTTTGTAAAAGAAGGGCGTGCTCGCACAAGGCCAAAAAGACGCGTGACCTCGCGATTCTCATGTCCTCCTCTTTTCGTTTTGACTCCGCGAGGGCGCGGAGAGGAAAGGGAGCGAGGCCATTTCTCCTGACGTCAACATTCTCCCTCATTCCCGCCTTTATTTTCCAGAAATATGGCCATCCGCTCGAGATATATATGAGTGATGTTTCGTGGTTTATGGCGCCCTGTTGAACACTTCTGCAAGCTTATTTTGTGAAATCCGAATTTCGGTTCAGCATCCCTTTGGCCGAAGATAATCCACGAAGGGGACAAAAGCGAAGTTTGGGAGAGCCGTATATAGAGCACTGCTTGGGAGAAGAGCGTGTTGGTTCGAGTGTTGTATGAAGAAAGAATAAACAATTAACACTGGGACAACGCAACTACATCTTTCAACTAGCAACAGACTGTTAAAAATTCCCACAGCGAGCAGCCGCCTAAACTGCCGAATCTGCATAACAGCAGATTCGGCAGGGAGATCATAGACTCATTCGCCATGACCACAGCAAACAATAGCTTGTCAAACACTTCCCTCCTGCTGACGGAAACTGAGGTTGAATTTCTAAAATCCGAGATAAACCCACCTCTCTGACTTGCTCTTCGCATTTTTTTTATCTCCCCTTCTCTCCCTCCCCCCCCCCCCCCCCCTTCTTTCCCTCCTGAGTTTAGTCGGCTGCTCGCTGTGAGAATTTTTAATCGTCTGTTGCTAGTTGAAAGGTGTGGTTCTGTTGTCCCAGTGTTAATTGTTTATTCTTTCTTCATCCATCTATAGAGCAGTGCAGAGCCGTGGGAGGCGCGGGCAGAGCCAGGGCGTGCGCCAGACTCGGAAAGAGGGCTTGGCATGCTCTCCTAACCAACCAGAAGCCGAAAAGAATCCCCTAGCGGTGTTAGCGAGAACAGTTCTGATCAAAGGTTTATGTTCGTATATGGTTTAAGAAGCGCGTAAGAGGTGAAGTGTAGTAACTCTTCGTGGTTGATAAGAAACGAATGCGCCGCTCCTCGGACAGTGTGTGACCGCTCGGATGGCAGATTCCCGGTCCTCGGCGCTTGGCGTAAGGATTATGTCGATCGTTCCGCTAGTCGCACCCTTCCACCATCATTTTGGATGAGCGTGGTTGAAACATCACGTGTACCATATTTTCAGTCACCGAGAGTTTACTCCGGTGCACTTATCAGATTTCGTCACCGAGAGTTACACCCGGTGGCACTGTATAGATTGTTTCTCGCGACCACCACCAGGGTATTATTTTCGGCTTCTGGTTAGTCACATTGAATTTCTGAAGACGCCCTGGAACACGCCCAGCCCTAACGAATGGCCAAACTCTCTACATATACGGCTCTGGAGCAGTGTATAGACCAGGGGTGGCCAAGCTGCGGCTCTTCGCGTGTTCAAGTGCGGCTCGCGGCCCCCGCCCCTACTACCCCCCCCCCCCCCCCCCCCACCACACACACACATACTCCCCCCCCGCCTCTCACCCGGTCACACGAGCAAAAGAGAAAATGGAACACATTGTAAATCGAAAGACAGGTTGTGGTTTAGTTGCCTTGTGCTACTGCTACCCTACGTACAATGGACTGCTTTTGAATCGGATAGATTGAAATTAGTTCGAGTGTCGTTTATTGCTCTAGACAAAAGTTTGCCCCCCCCCCTGCCCCCCACCCCCTCCCCCCGTGGCTCTTGGAAGTTTCGTGATTTGTGTTGCGGCTGGTTAGGTTCGGAAGGGTGGTGCCATCTTGAAAATATCGTTGCTTCAATTATTGGCGAAAACACGTTTTGCCGTCGCCACGCCAATAGAATACATTTAGGAAGCTCGTAAGTTGAGAGGGGGGGGGGGGGGGGTGCGGGGGCCTACAAGAAGGTGTGTGTGTGAGTGGGGGGGGGGGGGGGGGGGTTGACGAGTTGTATTAGATGCACATAAAATAGACCCCACTGCTGACTGTATCCACGCTGTACCGGCAACCCTCAAAGTGCTAATCCCCAAATGTCACATCCCTGAAAACAAGTTATTTTATTGCAAGATATGATTTCGATTTCACTAATGCTGGGGCTGTGGAGGAGGGTCTTTGTGCGCTCTGTGTGTATGTTTATACAGCCTGAAGTTAGACTGCCTCAACCGGCGACTTGTCCCTTGGCTGTAGATAAGCATTTAGTCAGTGCGGTGCAACCGCTGACCTGGAGTCTTTGACGTGCACCACGCAGTAGTGAAACACGACCGCATGCCGGTACGATGCTCATCGAGATCGAAATGGGCAGGGGTGGGCTGCTGCGCGGGCTTTCGCTCCACGTGTCTTGCGCGTCTCCACAAGAATGGATTGTAAAGGGCTGTTTATACTCCGACGTCGAGCGCAGTGAACGCAGCGTAGCGCAGAACGCGCGCCTTTCATTGGCCGGCAACCAGGAACTCGAGATCTGCGACCAATCAGTATCTGTGCGCGCTGCGCTACGCCACGCCCGTCGACGTTACGTTGGAGTATAAATGTACCTTAAAGGCCCTTACGCACAGTTGCATTTGAGAGCGTTTGAGTGCGTTGCGTCGAAAAACGAAATCGAGTCACCGGCACACCTATGCTTCGTATGAAACGTGGAATCCAATTGAGTGAATAGCTTGGACACGCGACATAACAAGCAGGAATGTCCTCGCAGAAGCAACGCAGTCAAACGCTTTCAAACGCGACTGTGCGTACGGGCTTCAAGCGTGAATTTCATCGAGGGACTAGCACTAAATCGGTGGAGACTACTCTTTACTCCACGGCATTTTCTCGGTTGTGGACTGCGCGTTTAAAGGACTATAAGAACATATCTACCAGCAATGCAAGAGCAACTCTCCGATAACTGAGAATCTGAGATAATGCTGGGGCAAAGGGTTACGTCGCTACGAGGTAGGCGTACGCCGACACCGAACGGATGTAGATGTTTTGTCTACCGAAGGGGAAACGGTGATGATGAGCTGGCGTGGGTCCAAGTAGAAACATATTTAAAACAGAACTTCAAATCAGACTTCGAACTTGTTCCTGAACCATTTTCATTTTTATTCGTAGGTTTTATACTTGTATTTTTTGTGCTTGGACCTTGCTGAAGCATATATCCTGCGGAAATATTTTCCGAGCATGAAAATAGCCTGGTGGGTATATTTCGCTCCTGATGCGCATCATTGTATACATCGATGCCAGTTCGATGTTCGCGGTATTTTTTTCTTTTTCTTTTTCCCGACGAAAATATTTGATAAAATAGAGAAAGCCCCCCCCCCCCCCCCCTCTTTCTCTCTCTCTCTCTCTCTCCTACGTATAAAATATTAATATTAACAGTGCGGGGGAAGAGGGATTTTCTTTATTTCTCCCACCCCACTTTCCAATCGCATCATACCGCCTTTCTTCGTAAACACTAAACAGGCACGTCAGTTATGTGTCTTCCTTCGGTCCAGAAGCCTCTCCCCCTCCCCTCTTCTCCCCGAGTCCTTATCATCCGCGTTCCCTCCCTT